>JAPDSC010031659.1:56530-66618 GCA_026290005.1 Latrodectus geometricus | reverse complement strand
TAAAGAAATATTTAATGAGTTATGCATTTACTTGATAGTTTTTTTTTCTCCCAAGGCAAGAAGCTCTTTCTGCAGCAATAAGTGAAAAAGACTCTCACATAGCATTTCTTGAAATGTCTGGTATTAAAAATGCTAAAACTGCAGATCAGTTAGAAAAATTGAAACAAGATCGAAAAAAGCTTGTGGAAAAAATCAAAAATGAGGTACATTTTTTTTATATATGTATAAATAGTAGCCTTTTAATATTTGAATGTATGGATAATTTAGCATACATCTGAAACATTACATTTTACATAAATAAATGTGACTTTTTCAATGTGAATGAAAATAAATATCCAATTATTAAACTTTAGAGTACTAATATAAAAAAATGAATGTAAAAAAAGTGCCTAAAGACATTGTAGAATCATATATATATATATATATATATATATATATAAAGTAATGTTACTACTTACTCAGCAACATTAGTCAATTTACACACACACATGTATACATACATGTTAAGTATTTTAACTTATCTCAGTCCATTAAATTAGTTGAACACAAAGCAATATGTTATTGTTTAAAGTTTAAAAAAAAAAAGTTTGATTTGAAAATAATATATTCATCACTTAAAATAAATACTTATTTTATATATTTTACAAAATAATAACTGTACATCTAATTAATATATGTATATATCTTAGAAAGTAATATGATATGCAACATACATTTTTGCTATGTAATGGTCTTTATAATACATTCTTAAACATTAAAGCATTTTCAAGTATTTTTGTAAAAACTATTCACATTCAATATTTTTTTAACTTTTCAGAATGAAAATAGAGTGAAACTTTTCATGAATTTAGAAGAATCTAATTTAGATAATAAAACGTTAAGTGCCATTAAAGATGATAATAACTCATCACAGGTTTGTGAACTTAAAGTTTATTTTGTGTATTTTTCAAAATTTTAATGTAATAATCATTAACTGTGATGTACAAAAATGTTTGATTTGCTTAAAAAGGTTTTCTTCTTAGTTAATTCAGAATATGTTAAATATCTCCATTTACATCACTTCTTTTCAGTTATATATATATATATATATATATATATATATATATATATATATATATATATTATAATTTATGCATATAATTTGTATCATACATTAAATTTTAATTATTGTTTAGCACTTATAATTCAGATTAAGTTTATGGAACTGATTATAAGACATTTTTTGTTATGCATAGGATATTTAAAAAAGAATTATTTAATTATATAAATGTGCTATAAATATAATACACCTCTATCTAGTTTTTCACTTAAATTTTTCCTTTAATTGTTATTAAAATTCCAACGCTAACATTTTATGCATGAAAACAAGTTACATAGGTCATTGAGATGAAATTAATTTATTACATGTTTTATTTTCTTTACCAAATTGTTAACATATAACACATTTTTAAGTTTATTGATTTTTCAAAACAATTTCTATAATTCTAATTAGTGAAATTGGGTATTTGAAACAATTAAAATATATATAATAACACTTCAATGAATTCAGGATATATGTTCTCCGAATTGCTGTTCTCTAAAATTTATTATTCATGTAAGTTGAAAGTGTATGATTCAGCATGTATGAATGGTAAATTTTAAAGTTTTAAGTCTAAAATCTAAAATACATGCAAATTTTTACATTTATGTATTTATTATATGCAAGTATTACATTCAATATAAAATAAACAGTTTATTTAAATAAAAATAAAGAAGTAACACAAAAAAATTAGTTCAGAAGATTAAGAACTTCATTACCTAAGCTGTTTTCTCTCTTTGACCAATCAAATATTTTAGATTATTCCCCAGTTATGCTAGGTGCAAAAATTAAATTAATTCTAATATAGAATTTATAACATATGCAATACTGACAAGTTCAAACATGCATTGTAAAATAATTATGCAAATAAGCAACTACTTAAGAAAATAGTTATATAATAAATGAATTGAATATTTTAACATTCCACTTTTTTTTCAGCAGTTGAAAATCGTACTTATCAAATCTCATCATCAGCTGTAAATTAATAGCTATTCAATTTATGAGCTTTAGTTTTAGCACTGCTTTGAAAAAAATGTGAAGTAATTTTCATGCTTTAATTTCATACAATGACTCAATTTATTCATACGATAACTTTAATTTCATTGCTTAACAAAAATCATTTGAATATTTATTTTTAAAATCTATTCTCCAATTTAAAAATATAATTTTAAAATGTGCAATAGTATCTAATGCAAAAAAATGATTAATGATTTTAAATAACTATTTAAACTATTTCAGGATACTGAAGAAGATGGTTTGCACTCAGTGTCCTAAAACTACATTTACAAGTAAGTTCAAAAGAAATTAGTAATTGATTTTTAATGAAAGATTTCACTAAAAATACCAAATAAATATTAAAGATTTCAATTCAAAGCCATTTATATATTTATTTTCTATTTCATGGGTTCTGAGAAATTTATTTTAAATAAATGATGTGTTTTTATTTGAATCACATTAGAATTACAATTTCAAATTATAATTTGAACACTTACAATATCTTCCTTAGTTTTCTTTTCAAGCAAAAGGAAAAGGTTACACTAAGCGAAGGGGAAAAGTTAGCCATTCCAATATGAGAACAGTCTAAAGATACCTTAAAAGAATAATAAACATATATTGAAATATATGTTAGAAATTTAGGCAAAAGAAAATTATAGCCTTGAAATTGGTAAAAGATTTTCACTTAAGCAAAATTAAGTATTAATATCAAATTAAAATATATTTATTTTTATAATTCTGTTTTGAAATGAAGACAAAAAGTTAAAATATATACCCTTTTTTATATAAGGATATTCTAAATATTTTTGAAAAACAGTATATAACAGTTATTGAAATTTTCAGAGATTAAAGCAAATGCAAATTAAAATTTTAAAAATTTTCAATTTTGTGTTGGTTAGCCGATTTAAGCTTCGTTATAAATAAATTAAAAGGTTTAATAACAATACTAAAATCATTCTTAATTTCATAATTTATTTCTGCCGACCGTTTTATTTAAACAAAACAAAATTCATTTCTATTATGAACTTAATAGACACAAAAAAATATTTTCGATAAGATTTTAATATTATAAGCATTTATGTTCTTAAAAAAATATATGTTAACTTTAATATTTTTTAGATTAAAACAACAATGCTTCCACACCGCCTGCTCAGGAGAAAAAAGTTAACTATAAACATGAAAGAGCTGTAAGCCATTACCCTTTCTCTCTCTGATCTTGTCTTCCAGAAAGCTGCAACTCCTCAGCCTTGCCTCCTAATCTTCACCCTCACACAAGACCAATCTTCTTTCGGAATCCCCTTCTTGTGCTTGCCATAGGATCTGTTAAATTGGAGAAGCTGTCTTGTATAAACTGCCATGAACTACTCTAGATTATTTAATTTGTGCAACTGCATAGTGCTCTACCACTTGCAACTGGTGCCATATTTCTTAAGGTGCAGCCATGTTTTCTTCAACTAAAAGAAAACTTGAGTGTAAGCTGTAACATTTAATTCTCAAATTTTGATTCACTGAGCTAATGATCAATAATTAAAACAAATTTTTATAATTCACAATAAATAGCAAGAAAATGAATTGAAATTTGTTTAAATTTTAATATTTTTTTAGATTGATTAGAGTTGGATTAAATTGGAGTAGCTGTTTTGTATAAACTGCCATGAGCTACTCCAGATTACTAAATTAAAGCAACTGCATAGTGCTCTACTACTTGCATATGTATGTATATTTGTGTGTATACATACATATATAACATTTATCATATATTTAATATAAAAAATAAATTAATAGTAATAAAAAAATTATAAACTAAAAGGAAAAACTTTTTTGCCAGGGTCAAAGATAGTTTAAGAATATTTTGATGTACACAGCAAATTCTAATATGCTGTATACACTATATTATGTCTATTTTTTCACAATTTTATGTGCTAAGCATATACACATAAATTAAATGTGATTTATTAGAAATAAATAATCAACAATCTAAAAGTTAAAAATTAAAAGTTTCAGCACATTAATAATGATTATACTTAATTTATATGTAATCTTGTTACAGCTTACAATTAAATTCTTTTAGATAATTTATTCATATTGCAATTACATATTTATTTTTATTGTGTTCCATGATCTCTGACACAGCATTTGTCTGTTCAAACAATTTTATATTTAAACTTATTTGTGCCATATTTTTTAAATTGTGAATAGTTGTTAATGAAAGTTTAAGTAATTATTTTTCATATAATACTTCACTGAATTAATAGTGTTATGATGCAATGATTGTGTGCTACTAAAAACAAACAATGTATTACAATCATATGGGAAACTCGTAAAAGCTTTAACGGTTTCATAATTAGTTATAATGAGTGTAGTTGAATCTCCTAATTCTGAGATGCACATTCTAAATTATATATGTACAAAAATTGAAAGAAAATTAGAGTTAATTCCTGAAAAAATTAGAGTTTTTGGGTATTAATACTTTTATAAATTAATGAAATTTTATTAGAATATTTAATACTGTTAAAAATCTGTTATTTTATGTGGTCAAAATGTCCATTTAATTTTTCAAAAACCAGAAATGATATAAAATTAAAATACACAGATTTGTTGAGAACTGTTGTTACTAATTTTAAGTAATAATGACATAATGTGTGTGATAATTTACTTAGTAAAAAATCAAAGACTAGAATATATATATGTATAAATGGTTAAATAATACATACATAAAATAGTTCAATGTTTAATCAATTTTTTTCAAGTTACTAAGCTGGAATATGAGGAAAATAGTGCCATAATCAGAAAATTCAAATGAAATTATATTATATAAGAACATGTCAATAACTGAGTAGAAGATGCAAAGATCATGCAGAAGTGGCAATGTTTCATATATTTAGTTGTATAAATTATTTTACTTTTATATTTTGTGATGAATATTAAATTCTAGTCATACTTTGTTTAACTTTGAATAAAAAAAATTAGAAAAAGCCGACATTTTACCAATGAGAGTATTTTATTTTTGAGAGTTGGTCTCATTGTAAAATGAAAATGCAGTAAATTATCTGTGAAAATGTATATACCTTTACCTCCAATGTTAGACAAATAATTCTATACAATATTAGAAATGTTTCCTACTGATCATATCTTGCTGCATGGGAAATTATTACTGAATTCACAATTTATAAATATCACTACACTTTAAATTACTATTCGCATTTCTGAAATACATAGTGAATACAAATAATAAAAGCATTCAAAATATGTACTAAATAAGAATTCATGTTTGATTTTTAAACAATCACTCTTTGTCTTTAATAAGAATTTTTATCAATTATTACTTCAGTGAATAAAAAATTATTTATAGTAATGCAAAAATTTAATTCATTTAAATTTATTTTCATATTCTAAGCTTCAATACTATTTCCATTATGTATAGGAACATTGTTACATTATATGAATTAAAAAATGAGGTGTATATTATTTTGCAAAATTTAATAGATATGCATTTTATTCCTACGAAATTGAAAATCTTATTTTATGTAGGAAATTTTAATATATGTGCAATGCATAAGTATAACTTGCAGCTTTTCGAGTTGTAATACTATACTAAACAATTATGCATGATAAAAAAATCTTAACGTAGTTTTAATTAAATAGAATTTTTGATTCTATATTTTTTATATAAGGTTTCAATATTTATTTGCTTATTGTGAACAGCTTATTATAAGTATGTTATTAAAAATACAATCTTTACATAGTTCATAATATAAGAATATAAACTTTCAATGTGTAATCAAATATGGTGGATATGAATGTAAATCTGTATTGTCCTTTAGCTCAAAACAAATATTCTTAGAGCTAGAACATTGATGTTTATTGCTCGTTAAATCAGTTGTCTTTGATAGATGTATACCAACTGTTAAAACATTGAATAATTTATCAGATATTTTCCATGTTAAGTCGTTAAAATGTTTAAGACTAATCAATTGTGCATTTATCATTAAGAAATATAAAATAATTATAATATTCATAAAATTAATTCAAATGCAATTACAAATACTACAAAAAAAAAATATATCCTGCGGGAAGTAAAGTGGGCAATATTAATTTTATTGAATATACTTTAAAAAATTGCAGAGTTTTTATATGATGAAGAATTGCTATACTAGACTCAACTTTACATGTCCTAAAAATGTCATATCCACATAAGATATATTTTAATTCATAATTGTCTAAAGATTAATTTGATAATTCCTATATAAGTGACAAGAATCCAGATAATTAGTGAGTAGATATTTATATTTAATGAGAAAACATGACGCATAAGAAAATTTTCAAACTAGTTTTTTAAATGTGTTAATTATTTTTAATAGTTAACTATTGTTTATTTTTAAGATAATTTTATAAGGAAATCAAATATATAATACATATTTATGGAAAATCGTGGAAATATTTTATTTTTATTAAAGCTCAAGAAGCAGTGCAATTATTTTTGAGAAACTAAAACAAAACTATTACTGCTTAAAATAAATCTTTAAATTTGATAGTGAGATAATTATATTTATTTAAAATACTTATACTCGTTTAGTTCATTATTTATATAGTTTCTTGTAATATAAAAGAGCTGTATAAATGGATACATATCAAATTGATATAATGAAATTTGCTCTTTATTATTCTTAATGTTTCGTATAATATAATTTATTTCAGCCTCAATGACAAAGAAAATGAATTTTTATTATTTATCAAGTCAATTTATTTTTGTTATTGAAACACAAATTAATAACAATCTCAGTTGCAAACTTTTAATTACCATAGCTTCAAATTTTAAATTAAATAATAAAATCGGTCCCTGTTATAAATTTATCATAATTTCAGTTTTTGAATTAATGATAATAATTTTTTTAAAACTTAATAATCATTGCTTTAATTTTTGAAGTTGAAATTGATAAGACTTCATGCTCAATTCTGTTTAATTTTAATGTGTACAAAATAAGTGAAGCCTTATAAAAGTATATCTAATTATTGGTTTAATAAATAATAGAAAAATAAATGGTAAATTTGAGTTGTAAAAATCTTTACATTTATTATGTTTTTCAAATAAAAATTAGGATTTATTTTGAAATACATAATGATTAACCAGCACTGCACAATTGATTCATCAACAACTAGATCTGTAGATTAAGCTCGAATTTAACGCACTGTAATTTACGCTTTGCAATTTCTAATAGAAATGTTTTAAAGAGTGGAAATAATATGTTTTAGATTATCTTTAGTACACATATCATAGGATGTTCTCAAATCCCTACATCTTCACATGTATTTGATTTCATATGTATTTTAAAGTGTTTGTTATCAGGGAATTTGATCATTTTTTAGAGTATTTATTTATTCCATCATGTTGCATGAGTGAAGTTTTTCATTGATGTATGTTGATTGTATAAAATGTAATTTAAATTTATTGTGTGCAAGGTTAGTCATTTCTTAAAAACTTTTGAAATTGTGTAAATAAAAATTATAGTTCAAAGAGCATATGGAGGTAACTTTTTTTAAAAATAAAACATGGAATAATTTTGTTTCATTCAAATAAAGTAGTTTGATTCTATAGCTATATTTTTTGAAATATAGAAATCCTAACTTGCAAATACTATTACATATATAAGCATTCGTTTTTAAAAGCTACATATTTATTTATCTTGTATTGAATGCACAATTTTGAACAATATAGGATTTGTATATTTAAGAGCTGCAAATTGTTTGTTCAAAATTGTTTCACAGAAATTACAAATTGTTTTAGAAAAAGCTGTATATATAGCTTTTATGGCATTCCATTGTAAGTAGGCCTAGGAGTTGAATAAAATATTATAATATTGTTTAAATTGTTTCATTTTCTTTTGTAACTTTTTGTTTACTGTTTATAGAAAGTAATACATTTATTATTAATATCCATATTTTTAAAATAAACAAAATTTTAACAAATATTTCATATAATTTAAAATATAGAATCATTTTCTAATTTGGTTTAAAAAGTGAGGCATTTTACAAACTGTATTAAATACCTTATCTATTTAAAGGATGATGGCAAGTCTTCATAGTTGTAAAAATTAAAAGCGGAGCCATTAAAAGTTATGTTGCAAATATTATATTAAGTCTAATGGAAAGTTGTGTGTACAATAAAATTTTCATATCTTGAATAAATTTTATTGAATGTTATTGCCATCTATTTACTTTTTGCAAGCATGATGGCAGTTTGTATCATAATTGATATCTTCATTCCTGATTTTTTTTTTTTTCCCAGCAAAAAATTTTATAAGGATAAAAAGTGATAATCAAAGGGTGTAAGTTTGAAAGTATGGTGGATGAAGAATTTCCCAGTCTAAATTTCTGATAAATTCACAAGAAAGCATGTGGCCTAGCATTATCATGAAGCAGTATTTTCTTTCCATTGAACATTAGTTGCCTACTGTCTTGAAGTGCTTATTTTAAAAATAAGTAATTTGCTAACAGTATGACTTCGAATTAAATTTTTGTTTTGTTTCAATAATTCAAGACGTATTGCACCTTTAATGTTCCACCATTTCTTAAAGTTTAACTTCAGTTTAGATGTTTAGGGGGTATATTTCCCGGTTCATGACCTTTTCTTTACAAAGTTTTTATAGGTAATCCCAATAAAAAAGTGTTTTATTTTACCATGCAAGCAAAGATGTGCATATGATAAATGGATCATTCAAATTCTTAATCAATTCATGCGGCAGCCATTACAAATATTTCAACACCAATCCTAATTTTCAGATATGCTTTTAAATGGGATTGTATATCAAACCTTCCCATAATTTGATGTTAAAAAAAGATTTTGCCTTAAAATTATTTTGACAGTATAGTTGATTGTAGGTAGTTGCCTAGAGCACAGTTAAAAATACCTATATGAAATGAATTAAACTACCTTCTGCACATTCTACTATTAGATACTACTTAAACCAAACACTTTCAATAAATTTCCATACTCTTGTCGCACCCATTTCCCATTGAAATTCGTAAAAAACAGTGTAAATGAGCTTAATCGTTTATCCTTGGTTACTGATAGTGTCTCACTTAAAAAACTATTAAGAACAACAATCTTTGCTTGCCCAATATATATATATATATATATATATATTTTTTTTTTTCATCAAATACCTATGTATGCCAAATGAATTGTATACTCATTGAAAATTATTTTAGCAAGTATTGGACAGAACTTACCAGTAGACTTAATAAGTTTGATTAAAAAATTTTCAAATAATTGAAATTTGTCTATTTTCAAAATCTTTTTAAAAACTAAAATATATTAACCAAAAATATTTTTGTAAATGTTATGTATACTTAAGATAAAGAAACAAGTTAATGTCATGTATTAACGATATTTTCTTGAAGGGTAACCATTCATACAATTACTTTCAATTCATATGCTAACCTTCTTTGATTTTTCGATAAATTTAATTACTACACAGCCATTTTTATCAATGAGTGTAATGAATACTTATATTTATAAGAAGTTTTAATTTTAGAAAAATGAAAATATATTTTTCTAAGAAAAACTGAATGCAGGAAATTAATGTTCTCATAAATATTTTTTTTCGTAAAAATAAAGACAAAATTAACTAACAAAAGTTTATTTAGATCCAAAAAATAAGTGAATGTCACAGTGTAATATTATTTTCATTTTCTTCATCTGAGGAAATATCATTTTGCTCTTCCACTTTCTGAAAAACAAAATTTTACTTAGACATACAATAAAATAAAACAGTTTGGATTATATCTGAAAATTTCTTTTGATTATCTAACATTAGTAACTTTATTTTATTGCTAACTGAAATAATTTTTGGGAAAGTAATGAATCAATATATTTTGCCTTGTAAATAAGGAGCTTATGAAATATTTAAAATTAATGGGCTCTTCAGCAACTGATGTTAATTGGACCACTTGGTTACATCTGACATTATATATATATATATATATATATATATATATATATATATATATATAT
>JAPDSC010031659.1:0-56520 GCA_026290005.1 Latrodectus geometricus | reverse complement strand
TATATATATATATATATATATATATATATATATATATATATATATATGGTTATATCAATGCTTCAGTTTTTCGTAATTTTGGTATACTAAGCAGAACAATGAAATGCAAGTAAAGTTGTTTTGTACTTTCACAAAACTAAAATGCATATGAAAACATTTATTTTCCATTCTATACAAATTTGAAAATGAGTGAAAAGTATTGGTCTAAAAATTAAACATTATAACTACATGGTTACGATTGCATCAAGATTAAATACATCACACAAAAATATAATTAAAGTAACAACTTTAAATTTTAAGAAGACAAATTTAACACAGCTAGATACTACAAATGTGAGCAGCAAATAAAATGAATTATAAAAACAAACCTTGTTAGAATTTTTTTTACAAGGAAATATCACAGAAATTAATTTGTTTAAAGGGGAAAACATACAACAAACAAATAAAATTAATTATTAAATAATAGATAATTAATTAATTTTTTAAATAAATCTGAAAACTTACTACATTAGGAAAATAATTTAAAATTTATAATAATAAAATGCTGTCTTTAATATTTATTTTAATAATGATATTAATAAGAAATTATTCTTTAAGCATTAGAATTGAACCTACATTTTGAAATATCCAATATTCAAAACTTGATCATCTATAATAGAAGCCAATGTAGAAACGAATTTAATAGTGCTGTGAACTTCAACAATTTGTCAGTTTCGTTCCCATCTCAAGAGAGTATGGACATTTGTAGTGATTTGAAATTTGCGTTTTAAATTTCAAAATTTGTCAAATTAGATCTCTTGTGCAAAAAGAGACATTGACAATCACTGTCAAACCAATCCTTTTTTATATTTTAATGATAATTAGATTAATGATTGTTTTCATATTTTGTTCTTATGAATATTCTGTATTAAAATATTTCATGAATGTTTTTTATCATTTGTATTCATGAAGTACTAAATATGAATCATTCTTATTTATTATAATTTGGAAAGAGATCCATTAAATAAAAAATGTAAATTAATAACTTAAATGGGAAAAGTTTTTCTTTCATTTAGTTTGATAATTTGTTTTGTGTTTCAAAAGGTTTTACATTACTTGCCTGTATGTTTTTTACAGTGAAAGTTTTTAGTGCAGTTATTGCTTAAAATTACAAAACATTTCAGACTCGTTTTAGTAATGGCTCTAAAAAATCTAAATTTGAAATTTATTTATATGCATAGGAATTAATAATTATAATATACATAATATTTATTTTCTAAACTTTTTATTTAAAAAAAATTTCTTTATAAAATATTTTTTTCTATTCAAAAATACTTTTAATAAAAATTTAGCATAAAAATCCTTATGCATAAAATATTTTAAACACTGGAGGATTATGACAAACTTTATCATGAATATTTTTAAGAAAAAAAAAAGAAGTTTCCTTATCAAATTATAGATATCTTTTTTAAATGTCACATATTTTCAATAACAATACAGATTATATTATCTTCACTCATCATCTTACAGTAAAATATTTTTAATCTACAATAAAGACCAAAACCATAATGTGAATAACTACACACACATCTAAGAGAGGAGTAAGCATGATTAAAAAAATTTTCTAGAAGTAAGAAATTTTTGTATCACTGTTTTTGACATAAAAAATGCTTAGTTTAACTTATCACACGTTAATAAATTTTTTCTGCATTAGAATCAATTTTAACGAAACTAATGCTTGTTTAAAAAATATTTTGAATTCCTATATATACTTGAGGTGTTTGTGAAACCATAATGTATGTTATTCGTCTACTAGCTGCATATGCATAATATTAAAGAATAGGGAAAATAAATTGAGTAGGATTGAAAATAAATTACATATAAACTAATCAAATCATGTAATTTGATAACCTATTGCAGAAAATTTTACTAAAGATAAGGCAAAGGAATATCATAATTATTCATATAAATTTTTAAACAATTTATAAGTAACAAAATATTATATATAAAATACCAATTTCATAAGATCCACAAGTTTAAAACTATCTTCTCCAGAGGCAATATCTACAAAATCTCTAGGAAGAGCATGATAACCCAGAGTTCGAGGCTGAACTCCACAATTGTTAATAACATATCTAAATTCAGGAAGCTGTAATATCAAAAAGTATTAACACTTAGTAAATTATACAAGAAAAACTCTATAAACATAAATGACGCCTCATAAAATTAGCTAAAAATAATGATAAACCTGATAAACAAATAAGAGAAAAAGTAATAATAAAAATTTTAACTCATAGCATTTCAATTGCTTAATAACTCTCATTTTTATAACAAGAGTTGGAAAAGTTCCCTTTATCAATATAATTTACATAATATTTGCTCAAAAGTAATCAAAGACCTATATATTAATTTTCTAATTTTGATGTTTATTAAAAAGTAAAACTTTCCAAACAATACTTTGCTTACTACTAATGCTGAAATTTTCCCAATCAGATAGACTCATGGTTTGTTGATGTCTTGGACAATAGGGTTTAAGTGATTCACCCCATATGCAAGTAAACAAGCGAAGTAGAATCGTAAACATTTGCCTTAAACTATATACAATAAATCCCCTGGCGAGCACTAGTTATATATATAAATACAGAGGGAAGATATCAAAAACGATTTCTATTTACAGTTTTCACACACAGAAATGTGTTTATCTGAAATTTCAGTACTTACAATTTTCATGCTGTCTTATTAAAACACTTACTTTTCACTGATATTTTTATTGAATGGATTCTATAATTTGCTCAAGATTACGAATTCAATAATTTATAATCTCAAAAGAGGAAAATAAAAGTAGCAAATGACTGATCAATTGCAAACATTAAAGATAATAAAATTTAAAAAGAAATTTGAAGATGGACTAAGAAAATAACTCCCATTAAAAACTAGATATTATACTAAAACCTTTCCAAATAGATTTGAGTAAAAATTTTAGTTAGACAAGATTTATTATTAGTAAAAAAAAAACTAATGATTCAATGTCATAACTACCATTAAAGTACTAATTTTTAAATCCCTTTTTATCATCTCTATTAAGCATTTATTTAAAAAATATATATAAAAAACTGATTATTGAAAAACTATATTAAAAATTTAAAAAATACAAATAGTACTTTATAAATAGAACAAAATACCTAATTTTAAGTAGAACCAAATAATAAATAATGTAAAAAAGCTTATTAAAACAAAAATGTAAAAATCTTTCAAAAACTTATAAACACTTAAAATAATTAAATGCAAGTATGGATACATTAGTTACTATAAAATTTTATGATTATAAGAAAATTTACCATATATAAATTAGAAAACATTGCAAAGAAATTTCAACATAAATTCACTATATTGTAATTAAATTTTAAATACTTAACGGAGCACTTAAAAACAATATAATACTTAATTTGCAAGATTTAAAATTACCCATGCTTCATTTTACTGAACCAATTAAAGATCATATCAAAATTTTCATTAAAAAAAGAAAAGTCAGAGCACAAAATACTTACTCCATTTTTATCAATAGTCACACTTCCAGATTTTAACTCATCCCAATTGAATAACAAAGATTCAGTAACTGAACCAAATGGATTAAAATCTATCAATAACACATGATCCTAAAAATCAAATTAAACAAATAAAAAAATTTGTTATATATACAAATATTTATCTTCCCTTAGTTCTAAAAAACTTCACAAAACATTTTTGATAAAATTAAATTTAAAAATAAAAATTACCATCGTAACCTTAGAATACTAGTAATCATTATTAAATTAGCAAATGAAACAAACTTTTTAAAAATATTAATTTGAAATATTTAAAAAAATAAGGATAGCAGTATTCTCACCTTTTTTTTACGGTAAACATCAAATACATCTGAAAGAAATACAAAACTACACCTAAGAAAAATGAATTATAATTGATATGACAATTTACAATGAAGTTGTCAAGAGTTTTGAGTATTTTAAAAGTATTTAAAACTAAAAATAATATTCAAAAGATAGACTTTAAACACCCATTTACTACAGTAAGGTATTTCTGTATTATAATATCAACACTTTATTATGTTTAAATTTATACAAGTGATGCATGTACAAACAATAAAAAATTTAGGAAAAAAGATTTTGAAAAATATTTTTGAAGGAAAATAAAGAAATAAGATGTATAACAAAATCTAGTTTAGAATTCATTTCCTTTGAAGAATCTTAAGTCTTAAAATAGATGTTTATGTTACTTTAATGAATAATAATAGCAAAATATAAATTTTTTTTTTAATGCAACAACCAATATCTATAAAAATAAAGTAGTACCAACTTAATCTAAAATTTTTGTTAATTTTAAAGCTCCAGCAAATTACTATTCATGTATTAATATAAGGTCCCATTTTTTAAAACTGAAAATTTTAGATTAAATCTTAAACCTCTTTTAAACTAGGGCGATGGATTCATAGTTTTTACACAAAAATTTATAGCAATGAGTCCTTGGAAAATTTCTGAGTTATTAACTCATAAAGAGAATACAAATTGCATAACCTGTTTAATAATAGCATGAATAAAGTAAGATTTTCTAGTTAATACATGAATATTTATATTCCATTATATGATTATGACCCCCAGAAATTAAAAGATAATCGCATCTGTGTTTTAAACTTTTTTGGGACAAATTGGTTATATAAGCACACACACAAATTAACACATTTGCTACCAACTAAATAAGTATTTATGTTGTTGCAAATAAAATGTTAGACAAATTAATGTGAGCACATTGTATATTATAATGAAAAATAATTTTAATAAATGTTTATTAAATGTAATCATTGTTATTAACATTTCTAGTTTAAAATACTTCTGATTTCAAGCAGATTTCATTTTGATTGGATTTATGGCTGCCTATATTTCATGTGATACATTTAATTATTTTCCTATAGCGTGTGAGTGACTTAATTTTTTTTTTTTTTTTTTTACATTAATCACTCTTATGTTACTTAAAAACTAAAAATTTGAACAATACTGTTTTCCAGGTTGAAAATTTTGAAACAAAAGTTCCACAGTTTTCGGGTTTAAATATGAAATTATATATTGTTAAGTTGACTGAATAAGAGTAAGTAGCCCCCTTTAACAGCATTTAAGCCTGAATTGTAATAAAGAAGCTAAGGCAAGACTGCTTCCTTTGTTAACAGAGCTGCAAACATAGACCTCCTTGTAATTTTAATCAAATAAATGAGTAAAACAGTCAGCTAACCCAACATCAACTGCAGTTTTTGATAATCAAAGTCTATTTATGCAAAACTTGATTTTTACCAAATAGAATCAAACCAATTATTTATTTTTTATAACAATTTTTAATGTTTTTTTAAAAAAAAAAAAAAAAAAAAAAAACCAGATGTATGAGCACCTCAAAAACTCGTTTCTGGCTGAATATTAAAGCAGACATAAAATTGTAACGTTGCACTGTAACGCAATACTTTATTACATCTGAAAGTAGATTTAAACATAAACATAATTAGTCTGCTATATACTTGTCGTGGTTTCACTTATTACTCAACGGTTTTCGACTTTTTCAAACCTATAGCCACAAGTCATACTGTTGAATGATATAATTGCTGAAATTGTTAGTAAGATACTTTATAATCGGATAGTTAGTTTATAATAGAATAGTTAGTTTGGTACACAAATTCATATGACCAGAAACCATGGCAGACAAGTTGAATCTTCATTATTTAGAGTTTTTACTTCATTTTTTAGTATTTAGACCCACAGAACATCTGTGCTACAAATCTAAATATAGTAGAATGATTGAAAAGTTACATCAACAATTAAAACAAACCATTACATGATTATCTCATCTCAGCAGAGTTCATGCTCCAAATTCAGTTTTTTAGGGCTATGTTCTGTTTTTACAAAAAACTTTATAACTTTAGTAGTAGAACTTGCGTATAATGAAATATTTTGTTTAAAAGATTTGAGACTTCTTTTTCTCCAATTCCAATCCTGTCGAGAAATTACAGGAGGTTATCTGACATGCTCGTTTACAGGCTGCTTCTTATCATATTTCTAAACAGGACATTCCAAAAGACTCAGACATGTGTACTAACATTTTTTTTTACACAATGGTGTACATCATCTGCTTTACCACAGTATTAAAGATTATTTCCAATGTTAAATTGTTTGCCAAGAATATTCTTCTTCTAATTAAACAGCTGAGAAAATGATCTACGATCTCTATAGATTGCTTAACGGGGAATACTATGGTAATTATATAATACTATTTATTTCAGCTTGGCAACAATATTTTCCCCATGAATCTGCCAACCTCGCTCAACAAGTTTCAACATATTTTTGTGTGCTCTAATATAAGTTCATATATTCTTATAAAGAAAATGTTACAAAAATTAATGTATGCATAATATGCATTATAAAAAATATATTTGCCAAAGATTTATTATTTTATTGAATATGATCATAATTATCAGTGATTCAAATCTACCTCATTAAAAAGACTGTCTATGCCGTAAAATAATGTTACAAAATTAATTACCATCTATACCAAAAAAATATCTACAACCTAGAGATTTTTATAATTTTAATAAGTATTAATAAATTTCATGTACTAAAAAACTAGGAAATTAACCATTACCATGAAGTTAAAAATATCAATAAAACATATACTTTTAATTTCATTACATAATTCAAATTACACTTAAAATGATTTTGAAAAGCAAAAATAGTTCATAGGCATTATTTTAATCTAAAAAAATATATAAATACTTACAATTAGAAAGGAAAAATTTGTTTTGTATGTTTTTGTGAAAGAAAAATACAATATCCTCAATGATTTCCTCTTTGTGAATATTAATGTGATCAAAGTACAAACTGTACTCTCTCTGACTTACACCTGAAATGTATCAAAATGGAAACATTAAAATGCATTTTTTGACATTATATATATATATATATATATATATATATATATATATATATATATATATATATATATATATATATATATATATATATTAGTGCATTAATACAACTTTTTACAATACTAGAGTTTCCAGAATATTAAAAATTATAAATATAAAATATATAGAATCAATATATTGGATTTTTTCATTATGAATTTATATTTCATTTGAAATATATCAAAATGGAAACATTAAAATGTATCATTTTATGTTTCCAACAAATAATGCAACATCTAAAATGCAACCTTTCAAGAAAAATCTCATTTTAATCTGAAGTTGATTTTAATTCTAAAATTCAATATGCTGCTATCTTGAAAATGAAAGAGCATTATACTCTGTTTCATAAATGTTACAAAATATTCCATAGTATTCTAAAATAATTTAAAATATTATAAAGGTATGCATTATGTATGTCAGAACAGATGTTTAAACAGATAATTCATCATTGTAAAATATCTTGCAATAGTTTCATTTTGTTCATATCCTATTTTCAATTTGAAAATGTTATAAAAAAATCATTTGGCTTTGGATTCTGGTTGGTCACTTTTTGCAAATGAGGACTAATTGTGAACAGAGACAACAATTTAAAATGAATTCCAGATCAGCATTTATGGGTATGTTGGGATTGAACCCATGAAGTGTTGAACTGAAAGTTAAAGCGCCAAACATTCAACATTTGGTAAAGAGAGCTTCAGATAACATAGCAAAAATATGGATCTATTAAATGGGATGAACACATTATGCAAAGAATTTTGCAATCAATAAACTATATACAACATAATGAAAATAAAGTTTAAAATCTTGCTAATTAGTAAATTTTAAAACTTAATGATAAATTGAAAGGAAAAGAAAACTAAATAGAAAAAGAGGTCACTATATAGTACCTAAATAATATTATGCATTCAAAGGAACTATTCTGTATGAAAAACAAAACATCAAACAAAGTTATATTTATGAGAAATAAACAAAAGTGTAATTTAGTAATTTAGATTATTCAATTATATAGATATTTTATTGTTTTGAATAGTTTAAGTAGTTTACTCAAATTATACTATTTCATTAATAATATTTTCAATTATATAAAGCCTTATCAGGAGATCAACATCAACTGATTGAAATTTTATTGTAAAATCTAAATAGTGAAAATACTATAAATGTTAAAATTGAGTTATAAAAATACACATATCCACATGTAAATAAATTAATTTATAAACAATTATTTTTTAAAATGTAAATGAGCTACTAACCAATTAGTTCATTATCTTTTACAAAACATCTGTATTCTCCTGAAACATCTATATCAATCCATTTTCTTAAAACAAGGTAAAATGGCTTAAGTTTTTGCTCATTTGATGAACAATCTCTTTTGTTAAAATCCTCACATAAAATAAACCTAAAATAATAATAATAATAAAAATAAAATAATATATATATACTAACAAATAATAACACACAATATACTCATAAAAACATCACAAAATACAGCACTGCAGGTATTAAGAATACTATATACCAATAATAGATGTTATTTTTCTCAGGAAGAAATATTTTAGCCGACGTCTTAAAAAAAAGGAAAAACTTATTTTCCTTACCTTCACAATGAAGAGAAATATGACAATATGCAAACATATGATTTTATACTGTCAAATGATGCAAAATTAAAATAATTTATAGACATATTGTCTATAATTTATTTTTAATTGGATAATAAAGTTCTCATAGTTCTGTTATTCAGTATTGTTCAGAGAGGAACAGTTTGGTTTTAATGCTTTTATTATTGAACAATCACAGTAGAACATTCCGTTTCAGCTTTCAATGTAGAATCTGTCATGAAGGGCTTTGGGAGATATTTTTCAATAGTGAATTGCAAGAGTGAGTTTCAAGAGTAGCAACACCTGAATATAGTCTATTTAAGAAAAAGTTAGGAAAATTTTTCATGGATATTAAAAATCTGTGAGAATCACAAGGTAAAAATTCCATCTTATAATCCCTTTAAAAATCATTATGCTAAAAATGACACATCTGCTTAATGTTAAAGTGTTTTTTCTTTTCTTTTTTCTCCATTGAAAAATACAAATACAAAATATTGTAAATTCATACAAAATATCTCAAACAATTTCTAATGCCAAATTTAATTTAATTATTTACCAATCTTTTGACATTATTTCCAGATAAGGAAAAATAGAATATGCAATAAAATTCAATATTTATAACATGGTAAATTTTTCAGTCATATGACAGCAGTACCTTTTGGTCCTACATGGAAGTTTAAAAGGATAGGAAAAATTTAAGGCTTTCTTCTAATAAACCTAATTTTAACAGCATTACATACTAATTTGGCAACAAATTCTAGTCTCTCATTCCAAAAGACAGATATAGGATCTTTGATTCTATCAAAATATAACATTTAAAGAGTAGGAAATTATTTAATAATCTTAACTACCAATAATAATTTTCTTTTTAGGAGATTGTTCAGTTAAATAAATTATCCATTTCTTTTAAAGCAAAATTTGCATAATAATTAATTTTTTGACAATAATTTAAAAATGTTTTTGCTTTTTCAAAACAATTTAATATTAACAAGTTTTAATAAGGTGATTTTCTGTTAATTTTCTTTGTAATCAAAATGAATTGTTTATCAATAATAATTATTTTATGATTACCCAATCATTCACAGAATGTTAATGTCAAAAACAAATGATTGATGATAGTTAATTTTCAAAATATTTTCATGAAAGTTTTTATTATAAAAATCTACATTATACTTACAAAACACAATCAATATGTTTTTCTCTCTAAAGGATAAAAATGAATTAAATTTCTGATTAATTTTAATATACAAGAAAATTATATAATTGGGTAACAATATTAGTTTCCTCACCAAGAAAAATGGGAGCACCAAAAGTAATTAAAAATGCAGAAAGCATTAAAAATTTTTGAAATGCCTTTTTATATTTTACTCAAGCAATTTAATAAAATTTAAAAAAATTAGAATTGATAAAATGTAAAATGCATTTAGAAATTTATGTCTTTTTTAAAAATATTGTTTAAGTAACTTACGACTTTGTGAGATCATGAATTATAAAATCAGAGCTTTTCAGTAACAGGTAAATATCTCCTATAGAAGTGCAACAACAGCTGTTATTAAAAGCTATCCATGTGGCATCTTTAGGACTACTCCAGTTCAACTTTGGAAATACTTTTCCTCCTAAAGCTTTAATAGCATCTTGAATTTTGGACTCAAATTCAGGGAAATATGGAGCCTGCAAATACATTTGAAAATTATAAATATACATACAAATCTAAGCACTTTCATCATAAGCATAATACAACTTTATTTCAATTTGGAGGTTAGGTCATTAGTATATTTTATGTATATTTAGTATACTTTACAAAATTCTTTAAGTTTATAAAAAATTAAGAACTACTATTCAAATTTAAAAAAAAGTTTAAGCTATATTATTGAAGTAAACAGGGAAAAAAGATTATACAAATGTTGTGAATGAAAGAATTTTTATTGATTAATAAGTGTTAACGCAAAGTGTGACAAAATTACTTTTTAAAAAGTGATTTTTAATAATTCAAGTAAACTGGTAAAGCAATTGTTATAAAAAAAATTCTTTATAATTTTGAAGTAAGGAAGAAAACCTTTAAATAAGCTTCACTTTCATTGATTAATTTTTTGAAAAGGAGCAACTTTCCACAATAGACATTTTGGGACTTTCTTTGAACAGTTTGGTAACTCCTTATACGAGGTAAAAAATATTTTTCCTCTTCAATATTTTTTCACTCTCTACTCCAGTCTACTATACATAACTCTCCTTTTGAAGCATAAATGTAATCAAATTCTCCACTTGCTTTTCCTTGATCATCATTCTTTATTAATTCCTTACATCATTCTTGCAATTGCTTTTTGTACAGAGCAAAGCAATTACTTTTGCTCCATACAGATTTTTGAGCTTTTAGTAAATATAAATAATTTATATAATTCAGTGAGGATCTATTATTTCTATATACAATGATTTTTATTAATTATTTTTAAATTGCCATAAGCTGTATCCTGCTGTCTTTTACTTTTTTACCAGCTGAAATGTAAACATACCTAAAATATAAGACATTAAATATTCTTATAACTTGATACACAACAAAAGCATCAAGTGGAAAAAATAAAAAGTCTACATTTAGACCTAATATTGTGCATCATCCTAAATTCCATGTGACAGTAATAATAAAATTATATAAGTCTTTATTTTAATCCAATCATTAACAATTATTAATTCTAGAAAAAAGTTCCGTCTGTTTAGGTTACAGTTAGTTTGAATAAGTATGTACACCAGAGATTGCGAAAAGGCTTGATTCAGCTCAACAAACCATTTTAGACCATATTTGGAAACTAGAGTTTGTGTGGAAGTATCTGAGATAGCTGCCACACATTTTTTTAAAAGAAATTGAATGACTGAGTCGTCACTTGTACATCTCTGCTTGCAAGCAGCAAATTTGAGCCCTTCTTAGATCAGATCACAACTGGGAATGAAAAATGGATTATTTATGAAGTTTTTTCTCCTCCACATTTAAACTGAAGTTCAGTCTGAACAAAAGAAAATTGTGTAAATAATAGGAAATTTGAGCACCAATACATTTTGATACAAACAAAAGACTAAATTCAGAGAAGTACTGTCAGCTAAAAACAACACCCCCAAAAAAGAGGCTGGCGATGTTCAACAGGAAAGACATCATGCTGTTTCATGACAATACCAGGCCACATGCTGCGTTTATACGAAATTTTTTGCAGGGCAAAAAATTCAAGTAGGAAGAAGTTTCAAATAAGCACAGGTTCATTTTTGGCCTCTAGAGATAAGATATTTTTTTAAAATGGGATATACAAATTGCCATCACACTGACAAGAAGTCATAATAATGATAGCAATTATATTATTTAGTAAAGTATATTCAAGTTATGAAAAATTTATTCGTTTATTATATTCTAAAAATGGGCAGAACTTTCCAGTAGACCTAATATATGTATGGATGACTAACAAAATGAATATGCTGCAATAACAACAAACTCTTAAAAAGAAACTTTATAAATAAATGGTATATGAGTAAAGTTCTAACAATGAATAGATAAAAAATAATTAAGGCAAAGTGCAAAAAATATATAAATATATTCAATTTAGTTCATTTCCTAAACTTTGTCTAAATGATCAGAGCAGAAAAATAAACCATAAATCCATAATATTTACAATTATTTTCTTAATAAAGCTGATAGAAGAAATGTAACTCTTGGCATGCTTAAAAAATTATTTGAAGATTAAAAGCTAAGCACATAAATTAAGAAACAATAATGAGATAAGAAAATATACAAGTGCTGCAGTAAAAAATAACTCTAATCACAAGTTATTTTTTGTTCTTTCTTTAAAATAAAAATATCTAATAATATTTTACTGAATTAGATCTTCATAAGAAATGAAATGTAATGTTTACAGTACTTACAATGAACATTTTTTATATTAAATATCTTAGTAAATTACTTTTTTACTTACTCTGCCAATTTTATTTCTACATTATCTTTAGGAAGACTTTTTTAAAATAACTAAGAAAATGTACAAATCCAACATTTTTTATTTGCAGATTTCATGGGGAGGAAAAAAACTTCAAAATAAAATTATGTTTGAAAATAAAACATAAAAAATCAGCAGATAAACTGCAAGCAAATCATACAATTTATTTTTAAATTTAATTAATTTAAAAATAAATAGTATGATATGTGCTTGCATCATTTTTCTGCTCTAATTTAGCTTCAGTTGTAGTACAAGTAAACTTTATATTTAAAAATGAAAATTAGAAATGTAGCTAAAAAATTAATGTAGAGAATAAATTATTCTTCCTACCTCAGGCTCTATTTGTCCACAATCATCCCAAGATTCCTGTAATAAAAATTATGTATTGAAATTACAAACAATAAGAAAATATAAAGTTTTTCCTATGAAGAAATTAAATAAAAATACCTCATCTTCACTGTTATCACTGTCTATTTCTACACTGGCATAAGTGATTGCTTTATTACAACTAAAAATAAAATGCTATATTTATAAATTTTATAAAACTTAAACATATTAAATATAAAAATACTTTGTTATTATTCATATTTAGAATACAAAAATTATTATATAAATAATATCTAGTTAATAGTTAAATATGTTACTCGAGAAGATTTCATACATAAGATACCATATTTATGCTTTCTCTGATATATTCTGATATTGAAAGAAAGACAATATTGAGAGCATTTCAACACACAGGCTTTATTAAAGAAACCATTGTAGCTAAAGAAAATCAAGGTAATGTACCTGATGATTTGAGCAAAGATATCTCACTCATGGTAGAACTCCTACAAAGAATCTACCAAGAATGAGATAACTTTATGCTAATGCCTGAAATGTCTTTTGATAATTTTTTTGAATTTGGACTTACCATATTTTTCTGAATATAATCGGCAGGTTACGTGTTAAAAAGGTTCTGACTAAAAAAGTACTATACGTTACTGTGGATAATCTGATAAAAAGCATTCTCCCTCAGAAAAGCTTACAAGAAAGTTTTGAAAAAATACTGTTCATGAAATAAATAAGAGGTGGTATCAAGACATACCCGAGTTATTTAAGCTATAATCATCTTTGCCCAATTATGCTCAAAAAATAATTCGGTTCCTAGTAAAGATATTACACTCGCATTTCGCTAACATTATAACACAATTTATCTTGATGTGAGCTGTTTCATTTTGAAAATATTCTAATTTGTATATTTTCATATAGAAGTGAAAACTTTTAAGTTACACAGATTTTAAATTAAAAGCTATAGTGAAAGCAAACAAAAAAAAAAAAATGGCGACAAACATGTTAATATGAAGTGAAAAACAAAGCATGCGTGGTATAAAAGAAAAATGTATAAACTATGAGGTTTGTAAATAATTTCTTTCTTTCATTTAAATATTAATGAAGCAAATATATATATTTTTAAATATGTCTAACATCATTTCAAAAGTTATTAGAAGCTAAATATCGATAAGTTTTACAAAAATCTTCTTGAAATTATAGCTCTTGGTTGATTCTTGTGTTTTCATCTCAAGTTTATTGCACTTTGTGATGAGGTGGATCCAGACAGATCTTTTACATAATAAATGCTTTTCTTTTTCTGTACAATTTATTACATTTTTAATCATACTGTGCATTATTTTATATTATGTGACACCCATATAATATAAAAATATTCAGTACATATTTTAGACTATTTGATGAAAAACTTGCGCATTTTTTCCTTTTACTAAAAAAAAAAAAAAAAAAAAAAGGTCACGCGGATAATACGCTGCTGTGGATTATATGCAGGAAAATACGGTACATGTAATATATACAGAAGAAATATTGAATAATGAATATATTGAAAATATAATAAAGGAAAAAGTTTTCTTAATGTCTGAAAATGATATAGTGCACAGACCATCTGCAAAACAGGACTAAGGTACTTTTTTTGAGGGGAAAGAAAATAATGCTTTTAAAAATAGGAAACTATATATTTAATAACACAGTTTTTTAATAGAAAATGTCAAATGATTACTTTGCATGTTTCTTATAGTGAATTCTAAATAATTTTTCTATTGGTATTTTATTCCTTAGAAAAATAGTTTAGGAAAAAAACAGAATTTAATAACCTTTTTATTTTACAAACTGCTTTACTGGTTTCCACAAGTTTGTTAAAACAAGTATGAAGATAAACAAAAATGACAATAATGTTACTATTTACTTTTGAAATATTTTTTCATAATTGCAAAAGATAATTTTCTATGGCTTAAAAAATAATCCTGATAGAATTAAGCTTATTTTAAAAGTTTCTTTCAGGTGTGAAACTTTTATTTTGAGCAATATGTAACACAAACATTTAATTGCCATATAGAAAAATCTATCCAGCTGCAAGAAAAATGAAACTGACTATACAAGTTTTGTAGTTCCTTTCTTAAGTGAAATTTTTATGTTTTTAATGATTTGGGAAAATAAATCATCAATACAATATTGTCAACAAACTCTTTCAAATCTTATTTCTATATGTTCACACATTAAATATATACTAGAAAAAAAAAACAACTTAATTTCTCTTATTGAATGTATAAGTGATGTTTATCAATTCAATATGAGATACGAAATCATCATATTAACTACTTAAATAGTCTTATTAATAGATAAATCCAGGCTTCAATATCAGTTGAAAGTTAATATCGAATTGCATCTTTATGTAATATCACAGGTATGCATTATATTGATTATTTTCACATCACAGTCAAATTAACAAAAAAATTCCCATAGCAATTTATAATTCTTCGGTTTAATCTAAATATTATTCATTTTTGATAGCTTAATAAAGAATAACAAAGAAGCTTGGGCTATGCTGAAATGTTTCTTTTGAATTATGAATGAAATTGTAAAATAATAATTTTACTCCACATTTTAAAATTAGTAAATTAATGAAAACCACTTTATTTTAAATGCAATTATTTAAAAGAAAGAAATAATCCTTTTTTTCTAATAAATACTCATGTGTATCATAAATACCTATTCACATGATTTCATCTTCTTCAGTTTAAAAAAAAGTTTAACTCAATGAAATTGATGATCAATAAGAGTGATTTTTTTCAAGCAATATGTTATTCTTAGAATTTTTTAATTATTATCCTTTCCAACATAAAAAATAGAAAAATTTTATAATAGGAATATAATATTTTTTATGATTCCTCCTTTTTAACAAATACTCAGAGATGATCACCCACAATTAACAAAAATTTTGTTGGTAAAACAGAAATTATATAAAATTTTCCAATTTTTTACAAAATAGAAATAAAATGGAATTTGTACAAAAGAAAAATATAAAACACTTCACTTGTTAATTTTATTTTCAAGAGAAGAGTAAAAGAGGAAATTTTTCAGTGTATCATGCCAACCAATATTTGCTAGAAATTATTATGAATTTAGAAAAATTAGTAAATAAAAAATAAAAGAGATTTGCAACTTTGTTGCAATTATTAGTAAGTGTATTTTAGAAATCATAATTTATTTATTTTCAAAATTACATGAGTGATGAGAGAAAAAATATAAAATCAAAATTTGAGGTACTTTTCATAAGCATGAATGAAGACAATTCAGATGTTACAATGTAATTAAGGAGATATTTATATTGCTTGGTCATAAATTAAACAGTACTATAATAATAGAAATCAGCAGGAGTAACAAGTTAATAAGAGCCAAACACAGTGAAATGAAATCATAATTAAATTACATATATGATTTAATATTATGATGTATTTAAGAGAATGTATGAGATAAAAAGATATGAAATTTAAAGAATCAAAATTGAAAGCTTCGCCTATATAAATAATACACTGCACCCATATTTCCTTATCCATGAATATTTTATCTAAAGAAAAATTATTATCATTTTTAGCTCCAGAATTCTTTACATTTTGATTTATATATAATTGTTATTTTATTTTTAAACTTAAAATTGAATTTTTATAGAATGATGAAAGAAGTAGTGAGATTATTTATTTCAAAAATATAGTTATCCTCTTAAGACAGTATTCATAAATAAAATATTTCCTTGCAACAAATAGCTAGTTCTTTAAAAAGCAAAAATAATTTCAATAAATATTGAAAAACAAAAATATATTACCTTTTGGGTAACACTATACCATCTTTTAAAATATACTCCACAAAACCATCAGGAAGAGGTATTAAAATACTAGAAACAAAAATTATTTCAATAAACTATGATGTTTGAAACATAAATTACTTTGTCAAAAAATTTACCAATAAGTTACAAAAATAAATTTCTTAGAGTATATATTTCTATTGCACTATTTTATACACATGAAAGTACCTCTAATGGAACAAGAAATAAAAAATTATTCTTTATAAAAAAATCAAAAAGTAGATTATTCTTATAAATACATTTATTACAAATGGAATATTTTTTACAAGCATTTCAAAAATTAAAATCATAAATTTAAAAATTATCAGAAATCCCATAATTCAAATTAACAATCAAATTCTTTTAAATTTCCCATTCACAAATCCAAAACAATAACATTACTAAATAATACAAAACACACAATGCAATATAAAAAGTAAACCTTTAATAACAAAGTATGTTATTTTTTAAAATCTTATATATATATATATATATATATATATATATATATATATATAAATATATATATATATATATATATATGTTTCAAATTTCAAATCAACAATTAAAAACTATAAGATTTCTTGATAAAGATAACTATATTACTATCTTATTGCAATGCTTAATTTTTTTAAATTTAAGACTCAAAGGAACATATCTTTTTTAATTAACAATTTTTTCATATATACATAAAAATGATTATGTAATGAGCAGCACATCATTTACATTTTCAACAATAAATTAAAATTGCAGTTGTTCGGAAAAAATTTTAAATACAACAACTAAGCAAAAAAACTTTTTTTGAAGAAACAGTTTTTTTTTTAAATACATGCTTCTTAAAAAAAAAATAAATGACTCGCAAGTTTGTATAAAAATTAATAAAGAACAAAGTCAAATGAATTAGGGAATTAAAACTATTTTATTAAGATTAATCTTAATGAAATAGTTTTTTTGAGTTTAAACTCAACCAAATGAAAAATGAAAGGAAATCAATAAAAAAAAAAAAAAAAACATTTAAATCACAATTTCTGAATTAAACTAACTATAAAGTGAATGTTTTGTCTTGTCTTTTTTAATTTGCTTTTTCTTTTGTTCAATTGTCAAGGTGCTAATGGCTCCAGTCATAAGAAGATGATTTCTTAATCCGACGCTTTGGTACTTATGGAATAGGTTTATTAACAAAATGAACTTCAACAATATTTTAACTGCAATTCTCAAAGAGTTCTAGCTACAAAGATGCATTGGATATAATATTTTTCACGTACTTGGAAAAATCAATGTTTTAAGCATAAAATGTTTTTCAAAGTATTTATAATTTAAATCGAACGAGAGTAGAAAATAATGCAATGTTTTCAAAGCTATTCAGCTATGGTTAAACGACTTGTTTCAACATACGCATTGCTGGAATTCATTGGAAATCACTTGAAACCATGGTCATCTCTGCCTCGTAACAATCAATACTTTCCAAAAATTGGAGAACCAGGCAAAAAAATTGGAATCAATGAAAGACACAGATTGAAAAAGATAAAGAATTCAGGAAATTTTGAAGCAATATTGCTAAGAATTTAAAAATTTAGTTTTATACATTAATTAAATACTAACATTCTAAACTAAATTAAAAAGAGAAACTTGTTCATGATTTTAAAAACATTTAAAAACGATAAAATGATTTAACAATGATCTCGGAACAACTTTGATATATATATATATAAAAAGTTAAGCGCCAAATCTGGCACTTCCTACGGAATTTTTAGGGTTGCTGTTTCTTATTTTGTTGCCAATTTAGGTTTTTTTAGCTTTTAGGTTTTTGCTACTGTCAAATTTAGTATTTTCTTGCATTTTTTAATTTTTTTTTTTTTTTTTAAGTTTTTTGTTATTAATTACTTGTATTTAGCAAGAATCCATCTTGGCGAGTAAAGAAGGCGCCAAAAACAGGTATTTTGCTTGGCGACAAAAAAAGTCGCCAAATATCCGATTTAGGAGGTATATCAAAGTAGTTTCATGATCTCAACTGTAACGAAGCAAACAATAATGTTATGATTAATAAAATAAATGTAAGAAAACTGATGTTTTATAATTAACGACACAATGTTTACCTTTTGATCGATACTTTCTTAAAATTATTATACCAGTTAGGAAAACTGCATTGTTCTACATCCTTGATTTTCATGTTAAATATGAAATATTAAATTTCTTAGCTTAGAAAAACTCAACATTAACTTGATCCAATCGTGATTTTCATTTCTTGTATTCACAGGTCACGAATTGTTTTTGTATACAAGAATAACACGTGCAAATAGGAATGGGAAGAAATATCTGTAATCGGTATTTTGTAACAATCTGTAATAAGTACTTTTTTTTTCAAATACTCGTTACTTGCTGTAACAAAGTGCCGTTCCGGCTATATTGCTGAGGGAGATCGTGCTTGTTACAAAGTAAGACGCTCGCTGATTACTTTGTAACAAGCCATCACTGATTACTTTATTAATTAATAAGCATATACTCGCTCTGGAAGAAAATGTTTCAAGTACAGAAGAGCCAATACAGCAAGCAAAAGTAACTTTATCATCGATACAGATAAATGAATTATTATATGAATATTTAGGCAATCGCTTCCTATGGGAGGGAGGATGAAAGTGAAAGGACAATTAGTTTAACTGGAAAATATCTGAATAATTCTTTGGAATTGGAAGATTATTTTGAGTTGGAGAGAAGAACACAATGAATTTTTGTAGCGGAATAAAAATGCTCAATAAAAATTCAAGTGATGCTCTGGAATAAAATAAGTCTTTTCACTCGTTTCGTTTTGACTAATAAAAAAAAAAAAAAAATCTGAGGATGAATAAAAAAAAAAAAACATTCTGAGAAGGAATAAATGAAACTTATTTACATAACTAGTCCACTTTACGATATCTTGTAAAAATAATTACTAGTAGCAAAATATATTGTGATATTTTTCGTTTAAAATCTTTTTTTTTTTTTCTCATACGAAATATCTGCGAAATAAGATTGTATATTATATGAATATTTTTTGTTACTTTTGTTTAACATCATGCTAATTTTTTTATTATGGTCTTATGTAAATATGAATATATTTTAATTCATCCATTGTTTTATTTCACAGTATTCTTCACTAAAATATAATTATGGAGTTAAAAGTTTTGTAAACAAAATTACTTTGCATTTTTAATAATTAATGATTAAATAAATATTTACATTCTATATCAAAGTAATTTACATTGAATAATTGAAAGAAATTTCATATAATGAAATTTTATTAAACTATAAAAATATTTTGATGTAGAATTAACGCTTAAATTATATCCGTTTATATCCTCTTATCATTATTATTTTTACGAAGATTTCATATAAATATGCGTATTTTTTATTCTGTCATTGTTTAGCTTCACTATATTTTACTACAAATATGCAGAATTTAAACATTTAAAAAGTACTTTTTAGAAAAAAAAAATTGTTTTCAATTTTTGCCATACAATTAATTATTATTTGTTCAACGAGAATGTTGATTTAAACCTATTTATTCATTTTAGTTTGGAAATAAAAAATAAAATCCTTAAATTAAGTCAGTTTTTACATTTTATTTTTACAATCATATATCACTGCCATGTGTATTATTTTTTTTTTAATTATGGCTTAATAAAAATAAAATACATGAATTTGTTTTACTCCATTTTGTATTAAATATTTCATTACTCATTTTACTTAAAACATTATAAAATTCAGATTTTTGGTAAATGGTTTTGTATTTTTCAATATTTAATGAATTCTTATTATGCAACTATAAAATTTACTCTAATAAAGAATGATCATATTTACTTAAAAATTATTAAAATAGTTTTAACTACAAATCTACTTTATTTATCCATAAATTGCTTAAGATTCTTATTATAAAGACAAAATATATGAAATAATGTTATTTTTATTTCAGAAAATCGTGTTTTATCTACTACATAAGCACATAACTAAATAAACGTCTTTTATAAGCAAAATTACTATTTATTATAATATTAACAAATATTGTGGTGATAATTTCGTTTATAATTAATTATAAAAATGTATAACAAATTTAAAAAGGTAAGTTTATTAAAAATTAATAGCTTTATTTTTCTGAGAAAACTTTAAAAAATTCTTTTTTTAATTGATTAATCCTCCCATCACAAATTATTTACTATTTAATTATAAAATTTAAGTGAAAATTTTTACTAAATATATAAGTATATTATGTATTTTTACTAAATGTATAATATAAGTGAAAAAAAACCATACAAGCTTATTAGGTTGAAAAATAGAAATTATTTTCTTATCTTACCAAATATTTTAATTAACATTGGAAATATTTGTAAATTACTGTTGAGTATTTTGAAGTTTTACGTTAAACTGATACAAATATAAATTCTGAAAACCGATATAAATAACAAAATAGGAAATTTTGTATTGATTAAAAAATGTTTAAGAAAATTAATAAGTTCGAAATTTTTCACAGAATAACTGTTTGTTTTCTTTTTTTTTCAGAGGAAATACAGGGGTCGGAGTGCAGAATTTTTTTTTTCAGGACACTATTTTCAAAAAATATCAGGACATTTTTCAGGACATATTTCAATAGTTAAAGAAAACCAATGTTACTTTTAGTAAAGTTCCCAACGTTCTATTTTGAATTGGTAATCCGACAATGGTAAATCAGAGTGCATAGGTTCGGGCGAAATAATTGCGAAGAAAATTACAGATGCTAATTTTAATTTATTTTTCTAGAGCATCACAACACAAAACAAGCATTTGAAATCTATCACATGGCTTGAGAAGCCGATAGATATATTTTTGAGACTGGCGTCTCTTACACACATAATTAACTAATGAAGCAGGCTAAAGTAGCCCTAACAATTAACTATTCGTGAATAATGAGACTGACGTCTCCTATAATGTATCCCTTATATAAGATGGCTTAAGAAGCCTAAACAAATAGATTATGAAACTGGCGTCTCCAAATCATAACGATCCTAATGGCTTAGGACAGCCAAAACAGAAGTTGCAAGTTCCAGAGACATGTACACTCTGTTTCATAACCCTCTCTGTAATCATTCCGCTAACCTTTTCTTTTGGTCTCGAAGAGGAGGGGAGGAAGGTGTGGCCGGATGTTGTGTCTAAGTGCTTTCGATTCTCACACTTTTACATATTAATTTCTGTTTTATGCATAAAACACATTTTAGAAAGGAATAAACTATTTAATAAATTCTGAGTTTTTTAATTTTTAATACAACAATATGAAAAATAATACAGAAATTTAAACTTTTTATTCTGAACATTTTCTGAAAATTAATAAGTTAAATGATAAATGCTTTAAATTAACAGTTAATTTATGTATAATTGAATAATGTTCATTTTGAACTGCATTGTCTAAAACCCATATTTGAAACACTGAATTTGCTTTTGCATACGAAGCACTCCACAGAATGAACATCGTCAACACTTCAGCACCATGTCTTGATTAGGCATTTATTCCCATCTTGCAGTTCCAACCATTTGTCGGAAAATTTCGTTTTCCTTGGCATTTTTTTTAAAAAAAATTAATTGTTTTCAAAAAATAAAATTCTGAGCTTGCTAATAAAAATTTTTCAAAACACCCATCAAAATCTTTCAAAATAGCGCGATAAGCATTTCAAGCATGCGCATAAACGTAAGCCAATAATTCTCACAATTTCGATATCACTGTAAATAGTTGTGCACTACTAAAACCAGAATCTTTGACTGTAAAGGCACAAAATAGAATTTAATGGTAAACCCGAACCTAAATTTTTTTGACTTTCAGACATGCGTGAGCAATGGCTGAAAACGAGGCGGAGACGAATGTATGGCAACCCTATTTCCGGTTTGAAAGTGAACAAAAAAGGGGGAAATTTTTCTCTTTCTTTTTGCATAGAAAGCTGTTGAAAGAAAAAATATATTCCACTGAAAGAAAAATTTACAACTGAAAAATATAAAATTATTAATTGAAATTAAACTTTCAAAGGAATGTAATAAAAAATTAAGGAATTCCAGGATTTATTTTGAAAAATAAGGACATTTCAGGACGTTTTTTAAAAAATCAGGAATTTCAGGAATATCAGGACAACTCCGAGCCCTGGAAATAACTTATATTTCTCTACCTCATACAAGCAATCAAGGCATTACAAAAAAAGACATAAAATTTATAAAATGTAGCATAAAATAAGAATTATTTATTTATAGTTCTTTTTATTAACGTTTAAGTGAATGTTTGTATTTAAATGATAATGATTTAAATTAACATAAATTAAAAATTGATTTTATGGAATTATATAAAATGTTATAGATTTAATAGTTATTTATAAAACTTATAGAAGCATAATTATTTTTTAATCTAATATTTAACACAGATTACAGCACATTATTAATTGAAAAACAAGTACAAAATGTAATCAATAAAATACTTGTTGCTTTAAAAGTAAGTGTAATCAGTACTAACCAGGTACAAAAAAGTAACAACATTTCATCGTGGTGTGTTGAGGAACTGCATCAACAATTTTACACTATATAGCATCGCCCTCTATGTAGTGGAAACTGAAAAATCATAAAGAATTAAATCATTTTCAAAATATTTAAATTGTTAAGAATTCCTAATATGAACATGAACATTTTTTTATTTCGGAATATGAGTTTATTTTGACCAGGTTTAATTTACTGAAATTTTTCTGGTGTCATTAGTTATTAAACATACTTGTGCCAACACTTTCTTAAAACCGAACCGATAGTATAAAGAAAATATTGAAAGCTATTTTTTTTTATTTGTAAGTCAACAAAGTAATACTCAACCCTTTCGCTGAGTTTACGAACGCAGAATAGTTGAAGAAAACAATCAAAACAATTTTTTTTTCAAGAAGCTTGATTTGCAAAACCTGCGCGCAATGTAACAAAAGCATATAATAGGATTTATCATTTTAAAGTTTCGGTTTTAAAATTTTCTTGTGAATATTCTTTTTTTTTTGAAATCTGGTATGATAAAGAAACATTTTTTAAAACGTTATTCAGAATTATTACTGAAAGTTATCGGTTTATTGATATTTATTTAAGGAATAGTTAATTTCGGTAAAAAAAAAAAAAAAATGCTAATTTATGATAGAACAATATGAATGATATTATTCTATAGACTTACTTGCCACGACAACAAGTTTTATACTATACTTTTACTTATAGATTATATTTCTCATGGAAAACATACTTCTTTATGTATTTCGTAATATATGTTTAAATTTTTGTTAATATGTGCCGCTCAATATTTTGTAACATTATTCTTGGGGATATTCTTTATCTCGTCATATTATTAAAATTTATATAAATATATGAAAGTCGCAATTAATTGCGTTTCTTATAATAATATCATTTCAATAGATTAACATAATATTAAAAACTTTTTTGACTTGACTGTTGAAATTCAAAATATAGAAACATAAATATTTTATATATTTTGGTGATTTTAGTTAGCTTTTAAAGATTTCAAATTTTTTTAATTTGCATTTCATATAGCTTCTGTTCTCCTTGTGTTATTTTCCTAGAAAGAAATGAAGACTTTCTATATGTAAATACATGGGGATTATAAAAATAAATGTTTTGTATTGATTATTAATAAAATATTTATATAGCTTAGATCAGTGAAAATACGCTTTAGGTCCCCATCTCTGCCAACTTGGCGAATGTGTGCTGTGGGTCCCGTACTTGGCTGGTTTTCAAAAACGCTGTTATCATGGCGATAATGGAATACGATTTTAAACTAATTAGCAACCAATGAAAATGACCGATTTTTCAAACTGAAACTAATTAACGGCCAATGAAAATTCTAAAAGAAGAAAACCAATTAATGAGCATGCGCGAATTATTTCCTCCTGAAATTGCCATAAAGAGCTAATTAGGTATAAAAAAGTCCGGTTTACCACGCTTAGTGCATTTATCGCCAAGTTGGCAGAGTAGGGCACCTAAAGCGCTGATTAACGCTTAGATCAGTTGTAATACCAGTATTTATGAGTCGATCTTCTTTAATAAAATTCCCTAAAATACCTCTATTTGTAAGCTATTTTATAAAGTACTGAGGACATTATAAAATAAGGTAAACTGACTTTGATAAAATATTTATTGCTTTAATTAAAATCAATTTTAGTGTACATTAATTTCCTATAAGGGAATGAATGAGAAATGCCTCTATTTGTTAACAAATCAAGAGCGTAAATGGAATATGAAAATATTAGGGCTTTTTTTTATTTAGATTTATCTATATTGCCATTACTATTTAATAAGTTATAAAATTTTTTTATGTAATTTATTTAACATGTAAATAATTAACATTTATTTGTATAATAATTTTGTCAACTATATCTAGAATTAGTTTTCTTATGTAAAATCTGAGAAAATGATAAAATGTCCATCCATATTGTAAAATCCTTGCATTTAAATTTGTTATATATATTAAAATTGATACATGTGTAATAACTTGTCAATCAGGGGAAAATTAATGCCAAATAAGACTACTTTTCATCAGCAATAGAAAACTAGGGGATATGACAATACTAGTATATGACCAAATCTGTCATCAAACTTAATTGTCAAGTAGCGAACATGATCCATATATGCCAGTTTTGACTGCACTTAGATGTATTTATTGTTAATGCAAAGATATAACAATTATTGAATGGGTTATGCTGTTATTTTTTGTTATTAATGTGATAATATTTGCATCACTATTCCTAGTTGATAAGATTTTACAAGCAACAAAAAATCTTATGTATTTATTTTAAAAAACAATTCATAAGTTATAAAAATTAAATCAGCAGTTATTAAAATAATTCATAAAAATTATCTACTAATACTTAATCAGATTAACTACTATATTTAAATAATACAGCTGATTTAACTATAAAGTTTAATTATAATTATTTATGTAAGTTAAAAGTGATTATAAATATTATAAAGTCTAAAATTCAGAAAAATTTTTAATGGATACTGTAATAAGTGTATTTATACCAAATTAATAATTTAATGTGTAAAAATTAAAAATTACTGTTTTCTAAAAAAGGTATATTTTTTTCTAGAAAATGTCTACATGTACATATAATTGTTTTATGAATGTCATAAACATTGGCAATAGCATCATTGGAGTCAGCATTTTAGCTATGCCTTATTGTTTTAGGAAGGTATGTTATGAATTGATTAAATATAATTGTGTGTATTATAATCAACAAATTATTTACTTTTTTTTATTAAAATTTACTAAATTTTTGCCTTATTAGTTATACATCTCAAATGAAGTAATCTTTTAGTCACAAATATAATTGAATAGAATATGCTTCTATGAAACATAAAACATTCTTAAATTAAGTTGATAAAGTTGAAAAAATTTCAAATAAAATAATAATTTGAATCTTCTAATTTAGTCAGAGTACTTATTGAGGAAAATAGTAGTGAATGAAAAATTAAAACTAGTATTTTATCTATATCATGTAATAAAAATAGTGAATTCTTGAAAACTTTCACATTTTATTCTAAAGATACAAAAAATGCTTAAAAAATGTAGGAATAAATGATGTTAACCAGTGAGCTTGCATGTTGTGTCTTAAAGGCCCAATTCTTAAAATGCAGTGTAAAAATATCTGCATTTTTTGAAAGCATTCTAGCTCTTCTGTAGTTGTATTGATTGTCAACTACTTTCTAAGCATTATAATTTTCACATTTTTCAATTTCCCATTAGTTAATATTGTTGATGTTAAAGTTTTTAAGACCCAGTGTGCTTGCTCATGTATTAAGATTTTTGTTTGCTTTTTCTGAGTTTTATATTGAAGTGAAATGATATTAGTTGTGAGAAAGTGAAATAGCTTGAAGCTAAATTAGAAATGTGTCAACTAATGAAGAATCGATAAATGAATAAATTATGAGGAAATTTCTAGGGAACATAAAGTTCCAATGAAGAAAGGTAATGACTCTCAGGATGATTCAAATTCAGGGAAAATGAAGACAATTTGAATCAAATTTTCCATATTGGTGAACATAACACAAAATTAAAAATAAGAAATGGATGTTCATGAAAGAATATATTCAGAACAGAAGCATGCATCAATCACATCCTCTAACATTTTAGGGAACAGTTAATAAAGCTTTCTTTATCAAGTAAACCAAGTTTATTAAAAAAAAATTAAGAAATCTGGCCAGACTTTTATTATTTTGTAATAAAAGTATATAAAGGAAAGTCACATTTTCCTCAGTAAAAAAGACAAAGCCATCAAATTGGTTGTGCTAAATGTGATAAAAGTACCTAGTAAATACAAATGCACCATGTGCACTTAGGAAAAATGTGACTAATATAAATGTTTTTCGTTATTATTTATTTTTAATGTTAGCATAATTTCTTTAAGAGAAAACACATTTAGTGTGGTAAAAGTAATTTTGATAGTAGTTAACAAAAAATGCAAACAAGGCCTCAATGGCCTAGCATACATTTTCATGCATGTAGTTTAAGCACAGTTGCCCATGGGTTAATATAATATAATAAATTTTTTCTGCCACATTTTCTTTAATGAAACTTGTGGAGAAAAACTGTTGAAATAAAGATTGAAAAGTGTTTTAAATTTAAAAAAATATATGCATGCTAATCAAAGCAACAGTTCGTGTAAAAAGCAGAAATTTATTAGTTATTAATTAACGATAAATATTTTTCACAATGTCTTATTGCATATTGAAAATTGAATTTTAATGAATATTATGTTTAGAAAATAAGTTTGTAAAAGTTAAAAATCAAATTAAATGTGTTACTTGCCAAATTAATTGACTCCACTATCTAAATTCTTTTAAATTTCAATATTAAAATTATATATACTAATAATATAGCTAACGTCATTTTGCAATATGCTTTGAGGTGAGCTGTTTCATTTTGAAAATATTCAAATTTGTATATCGTCATATGGAAGCGAATATTTTTTTAAGTTACACAGCAGATTTTAGTTTAAAAGCTATAGCGAAAGCAAATAAAAAAATGGCTACGAATGTGTTAATGTGAAGTGAAAAACAAAGCATGCGTGGTATAAAAAAATGTATAAAATATGCAGTAGTAAATTATCCAATTTTTTCATTTAAATATTAACGATGAAAATATATAATTTTTAAATATGTCTAACATAGTTTTAAAAGTTATTAGAAGCTAAATATCGATAAGTTTTACTAGAATCATCTCGAAACTATCGCTCTTGATCAATCTTAAGCTTTCATCTCAAGTTTATCGCATTTTGCGATGAGATGGATCTAGACTGATATTTTTCATAAAAAATGCTTTTTTTTCTATACAATTTATTAAATTTTTAATCATACTTTGCATTTTTTTATGTGACACCCATATTATCAGCAGTACATATTTTTAACTATTCGCCGAAAAAAATTGCTGCAGATTATTTGATGCTTTTTTTTTTTCTCCTTTTACTCGAAAAAAAAAGGCTGTGCAGATAATACGCTGCTGCAGATTATATACAGAGAAATACGATAATTGTTATTGCTTTAATACTTATAATGTATGATTAAAGAGTTTTCAGGGCTAAATTACAACTTTGAGTTAATAATGTTTAGTTTTAATTAAAAATATGGAAAATGATAAATAAACAACTCTTATTTTTTCCATTAAATTTAAATGAATGCATTGTTTATTAAAAAAATTCTTTTATCTCAAAATCTAATTATCAAAAGTCATAAAACTTGCTATACAGACTCTATAGTCTAATCTGCTCTGCCAACCAAATGATTAGCACTCATGTTTTCAGTTCAACAGTTTGTGGGTTTAAATCCCATCTTGGATATTTGTTGTAGTTCAGAATCCACTTTAAACTGTAAGTTCCAATCTAATTATCCCTTGTGTGCAAAAAATGACTGCCAAACTTACAACTTAGCATTTAGCTTTCTTATGTTCAGTTCAACAGTTCATTGTTATCATTCCCATTTGGGGAGTCAATGTTTGTAGTGGCTCGAAATTTACTTTAAACTGGGTCCTATTCAACTTAGTCCTTGTATACAAAAAAGGAACATTGAGCAACAAACTAAACCAATGTAAAATCTTATTATTATAAAAAAAGAATTTTTTAATTAGTATTGTTAAAGTTATCTTATAAAGTTTGTCTTAAATAATTTATTCTTCAGCATTTCAGCTACAAAATATTTTCATGCCGTCTTGTTAGTGGAAAGTATTAATGTATGATTTATATAATTTAGATTTTTGTTACTATATTTGCTTTTAAATGCTATCATAGTTTATCTTTATAATATAATTTGAACAACATAATTCATTATTTATATTTGTTTTACTTAGTGTGGAATTTTGCTGAGTATTGTTCTAATTTTCCTCAGTGGAATGCTAACTCGACTTGCATGCTATTTGCTTCTAAAATCGGCAATAATGGCTAGAAGAAGAAATTTTGAGTTTCTTGGTAAATAAATATATGTATATAATTTTTTTTTTTAAAATAAAGAATCATAATTTAGTTTTGACAGAAATTCAGTACTTAAAGAAATTAATCATTTAAAAATATAGGGTTTATTCAATCTACTAAACATTACAGATTTTTGTAAAATTTGAATAAATATTTATATTAATATCCCAACAAAGCAAAAAATAAAATTTAGTGCTTTTATTTGACTTTTATTGCTCTATTGTTAGCAAGTAGCACTCTTAAAACATAACATGGTAAGATCTTTATCTTACCTCTTTAAGTATCATGGTTTCACTCTAATATGATAAGAAAGTTTGGGAAACCTTCATATAACATTGTAAAACATGATTTTTTAAAAAAAAATATTTAAGTTATGATTTTAAAGTAATAATGGATATAAATAATGTGCTGTTATGCCTCTTCATGAAAATATGTAATTTTATTATGGAGGAATAAATTAACTAGATGTTTTAAAGCTAATTTCAACTAAGCACTGCACCAAAATCTTCCAAAATTAAATATATGTTGAAAGAAGATATGGCCATCTTCAGATGAAATAGGAATGCTTGATTGCCAGAAAATGAAATGAATCGAATATTAAAGCTTACTAGATTGATAGAAGATAAGATTAATAATATGAATATTAAAATGTTCAAGTCTTATTAATGAAAGACGTTGATGATGCAAAATTGGTAGAAATGCCATTTGAAAGGATAAATTAAATCGATTTTGTGGAAAAAAAAAAATGATTGTGAAGTTGATATTTTGATGTGGAAACAATAAGACATAAACTGATTCTGGATTTCAAATCAAGCTTTCCTGAATTTAGACATTTTCTTTTAAGCTGAAAATTTAAAGATGGCTTCAAAATTGTTTACTGTACTGTGTCATACCATGAAATCTACAATGCCCTTTAAGAATTGGTTAAACTAACTAAAATTATTAATTTCTTAAAGAGAATAGAAAATATAAATAAAAAAAGTGACAATGTGAAAAATAAAGTACTGAAAGTGATGGTGTTATTATTCAACATATTCTCATTTGATTGCACTGAACAGTGATGAGGAAATTTTAGAACATCTTTTTCCTCATTGGTTCTGTGTCTGGAACTGAGTTTTACACAACATTATGTTTTCCAGCAATTTATGAACCATGCTATAAGGAGGGTTGCATATAGTTGTAATATTAATATTGATTAACTTAATGTGTACAAATAGAAACAATGAATGCTTCAGTTTTAGCTTTAATCAAAATATATAAAATTTTGATCTTTTTTTTGTATTTCATAAGTGTCTGCATAGATAATCTTGTTTTTAACTGCAACTTATTACTATTTGCATTCTATTATATAAAAAATTTAAATTAGCAAGTAATTATTTTTATAATGTTTTTAAATATAAAATATTTTCCTATTCTTTCCAACTAATTATTGAATTTACTTCTAAAAATGTGGGAAGATTTCTTTTAAACATAGGATAAAATGAATATAAATATATCTAAAACAACATTAAGGAAGCTTGAACAAGTAAATCAAATAATGGGTTTGAGAGGGAAATCACAAGAATAGTTACAAAATATCAAGAGTTAGAAGCTGTTGCATTAAATGAAATATAAATGAAAAATAATCATCTTTGACTTATTCTTTATTGTTTGGAAAATAATGGCTTTCAATTACAAATTTCCATTAACAAGTCAAATTAAATCCTGTTACTACTTGGGGTTAATTTATATGTATAAAACTAATCTAATATTTTTATAATATGTATGAATTTAAAATGAACAGGATTGTGAGAATGAAAAGTTACAGTTTTGATTTAACTTTAGAGTCATTACTTTGATTATTTGGTGGTTAAGGGGCTGTAAAACTAATAAAATTTATGTGTATAAATATAGGTATAACATGAAATGTAAGGTATAATGAATGCAATTAACAAATGAATTAAATATGTAATTTTCTAATTGATTCAGTTAAATTAATTTTTAAAAATGTTCATTTTCATAACTAGATTTAAAAATGGGCATTTTCTTGTTCATAAGAAGTTTTGTATTGTAAGCAATATGATGTGCAGTAATTTAAAAATATGAAAATAATTGTTCTTGATTCTAAAAATTTGCATCTTACTGTAAAATATTATAAGAGAGTCAATTATGACATGGAGTAACATTTATGCCTATGATTTATTAATATTTAAGTTGATTGATGGCAAAATAAATTTATATACATTGTATTTGAAAAGAAAACCTTCCTATTGCTGAATTTTTAAATTTCGTGCAAGGATACCTTCCTGTATGCCTTTCATCCTAAGCTTATTTTATGTTTTTTAAAAAGCAATTTCCTTAATGTAGTTTCTGGAAATTGAACCATCCATTTGAATCTCCTGATTAAAATCCATCAGGTGGTTGGTTCATGGTATGTTTACAAAGATAATATCTTAAGAATTAAACTTCAAGTTTGCAATTATCAAGATAATAAAATGAAAAAGTTAAAGTAAAATTCTCATGTAATAATCTAACAGACAAAATGAATTCCAACCCTCCCAAAAAAGGCAATAGATTTATTTTTTATTTTATTTATTTATTTATTTTTTACTGAATCATGTAGAATTCTTGAAAATAAAATGTTTTAATTTGTTAAATTAAAAAAATATATTCAAATTAATTGCTCTAATTTATATTTTTTATAAGTATTTTTCACTTATTAAATTTCTATATAAATATTTATCGTTTCTAATTTGTATCATTTAGAAAATGTGGCTGCATGGTTGTTTTTGCTTCATTACATAAATATAACTTTTTATGTATACTTTTAATTTATCCAAATACATATCAATATTTTTCCATTTCAGCATTTCACACATTTGGACCAACAGGAAAATTGGCTGTTGAAATCAGGTAATACAAGTTACTCTATTCAAATTATTTTTTTAATTTCGTTATCAATAAGTAAAAATTTGGTATTTTCCCCTAGTGTGATTGGATTTTTGATTGGAGTGTGTATTGCTTTTTTTGTGGTTATTGGGGATCTTGGCCCACCTTTGGCTGCAGAGTTTCTAGTCATTGAAGTAATATCTTATTTATTTCATAATAAATATTTTTAGCTTAATTTAATAAATATTTCTAGTTTATCATACTATATTTCAAAAGTTTTGCTTAGTGTAATTTGTGGTACTTATTGATAAATCTGTCTCCTATATTTTTTTCTTTAATTTAACTGTGACATTCTTAAATGAAGAATAATTCATTAAAAATATACATTAGAATCAATAGTGGTACTTATTCCACCTGTTAGTTTTAGAATAATTATATAAATATTTTTAAATTTCTTCTTTTAGCTTTATGGGTAAGTACATGTAAATATTAATGCTTTTTTTTTTTTTTTTGTATTTACAAATAGTACTGGTGTATCAACTTTCTTGAATATGTTTAATCTATTAAATCAATGTTTCTTAACATTATTTCAGGTCTGACATACAAAATTTTATATTAATATGTTCTGATATAATTATTATATTATAGAATAATAATCATGAAAATTGAGTTATTAGTCCCTTAGCAAATCTCTATTTACTCTTAAATTTTTATGTATATTTCAAAATATTCTGTTAATGTAATAAGAAACATAAGAATATTGTAAACAAGAAGTAAATTAGTTTTTTCATTTTTCATCTTAAAACTTCAAAATCTCTATTGACATGAAAGAAGAGATTAACTGTTTTATTTAAGAAATTTTTTAAAATATTGAGGTTTTCTTTATTAGATTCTAATTGAAAAATCTTCTGTATGTTGATATTGTAACTAATGTGTTACTTTTTAGCTAAATTATGCAAATAGTTAAGGTATCATTAGTATGTTACTCATTTTAGTTGTATTAAATAGCAAAATTTTATCTCTTAAAATACACTGCTGGCCACTCAAATTGCAACATTAAGGAAGACGGGATATCACAACAAAATTTATTTTGTAGATAACATGTTGACCAAGTATCAAATGATTAAATATATAGACTGCTGTGAATATATAGTTCCTGTCAAAATCAGTAGCCATTGGGCTACTCTAGCTGTCATCATGTTTGAAAATAACTACTGCCGCACTCCTCGGTATTGATTCAAAGATACTTTAGAGGTGTTCTTGAGGTACAGCAGGCCAAGCAGTTTCTACATGTTGCTAAAGTTGATCTTCTGTGGCAGCTGGGAATATAATCTAGGTTAGTCGTTGAGCAACCATGGACCACATGCTTTCTACCGATGAAAGATCCAGAAAGCGAGCCGGCCAGGGAAGCAATTCAATCTGGCGATTAATGAAGAACCCTTGGATAATGCATGCCACATGTCACATATTATCCTGTTGAAATGTGGCTGGGCAAGCAATGCATTATTTTCATTTAATTTCTAGTAACTTTTGTATAGGAACTATATTTTAACATTTTTATAAATTTTAATGGAAAATATTTTAAATACAGATTATGAAATCAATAGCTCCTTTACACACAAAATATTTATTTACAAATTCTTATAAGCATAATGTCTTGGAATCATATGAATGAAATTGATATTAATGAAATAAATTTACAAAATAAATAATTTATCAAATAAATGTTATTTTTTCATTTTAGTTTTTCTTTTTGAGCAAGTATAAGACATTTAAATTAAATTTATATAAAAACGTGTCAACAAAATGGCCAAAAGATTGAATAATATTCTCAAATGAAAATATCAGTTAATAATCACTTCTATAAATTATTTTTAGTATTTCTGGAGTAACTGTAAGTTCTTTCAAACAGCTGATTTGACATTATATTTCAATGAAAAGTAAGCAAATAGCTTTTATTATCGCAAAGATATGCTAAAAACACTAGAAGTTCAATGTATAATCACTCAATCTAAAATGTAATTATTTAAAAGGTATATTAAAATATATTTTAGCTTATATTAAAATATATTTTAGCTTGTGAGATTTTCTGTTCTATATCTAAAAATTAGGTCCATGCTTATCTGCAATAATGATTACAGTTGTCTAATTAAGAAAAGTGTCATTGATACAACCAGAATGTAATAGCTTTATAATTATCATGTTGTAAATACATTGTGTTCCTGATGATAGCTAGAGCATGTAAAATAGGTTGTGGACAATATACCCACCCCCAAGTAAAATGTTACCTCTGGTGGTTTTCTGCATAATCTCTGTTTCTATTGGGTTATTCGGAAAGTAATTTCGTTTTTTCCCGTCAGAGGACTTAATTACGTTTTTTCGAAACCAACTTCACACTTAAGCCGCATAACCATTATATGTCTTGAGAGCTGATATTGCAAGGCTTGTGTGTGAAAAAGTTCTATTAATTCTACGCAGTAGTTTTTGGTTGGTGCCTTTTTAAATATGGAGAGCAATAAGCAGCATTTTCGTCATATTTTACTTTTTTACTTCAGAAAAGGTAAAAATGCTGTCCAAGCGAGAAAAAAATTGACGGATGTGTATGGAGAAGGCGTGTTAACAGTGCGCCAGTGCCAGAACTGGTTTGCAAAATTTCGATCCGGCAATTTTGATGTCGAAGATGCACCACGGTCTGGAAGGCTGGTCGAAGCTGACAAAGATGCGATAAAGGCATTAGTTGATGCAAATCGGCGAATAACCACACGAGAGATCGGTGAGAGATTAAATTTGTGGAATTCGACTGTTTATGGCCATTTGAAAGGCATGGGCTTAACCTCGAAGCTCGATGTGTGGGTGCCCCATGTCCTTATGGAGCGAAATTTGTGTCGTCGCGTTGACGTGTGTGATTCGCTCCTCAAACGTCAAGAAAATTATCCATTTTTGAAGCGGATTATTACTGGGGACGAAAAATGGGTTGTATACAACAATGTTAAACGCAAGAGGTCATGGAGTAGAAAAAATAAACCGGCTCAAAGCGTGTCAAAAGCCAACATTCACCCAAAAAAGGTGATGCTCTCTGTTTGGTGGGATGTCAAAGGAATCGTTTTTTTTTAGCAGTTTGCCGGAAAATACAACGATTAATTCAGAAGTCTATTGTCATCAGCTGGACAAATTGAATGATTCACTTAAAGAGAAGATGCCCGAATTAATCAACAGGAAGGGTGTAGTGTTCCACCAGGATAATGCGAGACCTCACACAAGTTTGGTCACTCGCCAAAAACTTTTACAGCTTGAATGGGACGTACTGCAACATCCACCATATTCTCCAGATCTGGCGCCTTCCGACTACTATTTGTTCCGGTCCCTGCAAAATTTTTTGGATGGCAAAACCTTTACCTCAAATGAAGATGTCAAAAACCACCTGAACCAGTTTTTTGCCAGCAAGGACCAAAACTTTTATGAGAGGGGAATTATGTTACTGCCAGAAAGATGGCAAAAGGTGTTGGACCAGAATGGCCAATATATAATTTAATAAAATATTTATTCATTATACGAAAACTGTCTTTCATGTTCCCCAAAAAAAACAAAATGACTTTCCGAACAACCCAATAAATTACAATGATCGATCCATATTTAATGGTCATAATGGCCAACTTACAAGGTGACTTACAATATAAGATACCATCAGTTATGTCCCTTGTAGTGCTAAAATGTGAACATTTCTAGTGTCCAGCCATCAAAAAATCTCCAATAAATAAAATTTTCTGTAAAGATTGTTATTGAGTTATTGTAATTTAAATTAAGAAACTTTACTCTAATTACATTACCATTAATTAGAACTTAAAAAGAAAATTATTTATGACAATTTTTTTAAAATTTGTATCATTATCAATGTTTATAAAAAATAACTTGTTATTTTTTTAATAATTCTTATAAATTTTATATTTCACGATTTGCATATTTTATGTGTAATATATCATGTATATGTTATATATTATGCATTTTCTTAAAATATGGAGAGTTTTGTTTTAGTGGATAACATTCATAAATATATCCAGTATTTTAAGCATAATAGATATGTTTTTGCTTCTATTAAATTGTTTCATGTAAAAGTTTTGATTTTAATATATGTATACATTTTATATTTGTTTATGATATTTTTTAAAAATTAGTCTAGGTTTTGATCATTTATGTACTAATGTTTCTGATCAGATTATATTTCTCTGATTCTTTACTTCTTTTTCAGAATTCTCCTAATTTAAGAACTAATGTCTTAATGCTTGTAGGCCTTTGTGTTGCTCTTCCTTTGGGCATGCTGAGAAAAATTGATAGTTTGACAAGTTTAAGTGCTCTTTCCATTGGATTTTATGTTTGCTTAATACTGAAAGTAAATAATTGTTTTTCTCTATAAACATTTTAATTGGTAGGATAATAATAATAATTAAAATCTTATTGCTATAAGTAGATTAGCATCTATCATTATTATGCTTTATTGTTTTTGGATTATTTTATTTTCCATTTATATTAATTTTTAGTATTTTAAATTAAATTTAATTACTTTTAATCAATTTATTGAACTTTATCATTAATTATTATCAGTTTATAATGAGTTTATATCTTTTATTTATGACTAAAATTTTCATCAATTCATTATATATATATATATATATATATATATCTTTTTCTGTTACAAATTCTATTTTTTCTTTTACATATCCACTTAAATTTTTTATAGATATTTGCTGAAGCTGTTCCCAATCTTGCTGCCAATGAGTGGTGGTATGAAGTTAATTGGTGGAAATCTGAAGGATTACTTCCTTGTTTACCTATAATATCAATGGCTCTGTCTTGCCAGACGTATGATAAATTTTTATTCCTCGCTAATTTTTGTTGCATATAATAATTTATTGGTAATAAATTCTATCACACATCTTCTTAATTTTCGATATTGCATATCATTTAAAACTTAATTATATTGTTTTAGGCAATTATTTGAGTTTTTTGACACATCCAATGATCCTTCTATAAAGAGAATGCAATCAGTTGTTGCTGGTGCCGTTCATTTGTGTTCTGTTGTTTATATTATGGTAATTAATATTACATTATCATCGCAATAACATTTTTCTCATCTATGAATTTTTGTATTTGTTCTTAAAATCTATTTTTAATTTAATATATCAAAATTACTATAACACTTTTCTCAATATATTTTAAAATTTCATCAATTTGTATTAATTATTTATTTCTAAATAGTATTCTGAACTTATTTTTAATGTACATAATCTTGATTGTGTTAAAGCTATATTAATGTATAACTTCTAAAGGTTATTCCTCAAATAATATAATTAGCTTTTAAAATTCATTATAAAAAAATTAGGAAAAATTAAAGATTGGGACATTTTTTTTTTAAAAATAGTGACCAAAATAAAATTTCTTTTTATTTTTACTTGGGCATTTTTATAATTTTTTTAGTTATAAGCTATTGCAGTCTTACAAATAATTTAAATATTTTTTATGCATTTAGAAATTAGCAATTAAGTTAAAAGTATTATTGATCCAACACTGATTTGTATCATTACTATTTACTTATCCTTGTTGACAAAATATTTATGTTTTATTTTTTATTATGCTGAGGTAGTACATAAAACTACTAAATTCAAAATATGAATTTTTCTTATCTATCAGTTTTGCACTTTTAAATAATATTCACTCTGGCCTTTGATTCAACAATTTGTGAATCTGAATTCCATTTCAGGCTTGGATGTACATAGTAGTTTGAAATCCACTTTAAACTCTAGTCCCCAGGCTAAATAGTTTTTGTGTGCAAAAAGTGACCATTAAGTGATAAACAAACTAAAGCAACTTTACATTTTAAAAATTTAAATTTGATTTTTTTCTTATGTTTTTTGTCCAAAATATTTGCTTAACGTAGTTGTATTTATGATTGCTTGTATTTAAAATTGAATGTCAAATCTTTTTAGTTATTTGAATCCTGATTAAGTGATTAAAATAACAACTAGACTTACACCCATAATCGCCTTATGGCAGTCAGAGGACAAGTTGGGTATATATATATGATATTTCAGAAAAAAAATCTGTTGTTAATTGTAAGATAATATAATATGAATATATTCGTTATGTAATTTGCTGTTATAAGTATTTTTTAAAAATTCTTGAATTTTTTCAAGAGTAAATGTGTTTTATTTTTGAAGATACAAATAAAAAAATTTTCAGTATTCTCGGTGTGATTTCCTCGAGAGATCTTGTTAGTATTTATTTTTTTACTATTTTCTTAAAAAAGCAAGTTTGAATTTTTATTTTGTGCCTTATTTATGCTGTCTTTATATTTTATAGGTTGGGACTTTAGGATACATAGCATTTCACAATAAAGGAATCACTGGAAACATTCTAATCCTTTTAACTCCTTCCATGATTACAGAAATAATTAAACTGGGATTTATATTAACAGTAGCTGTCAGTTTTCCACTTTGCTTATTTCCTTGCCGTTCTAGTTTACATTCCTTAATTTTTAAACAGGTAATACAGTTTTATTGATATATTTAACAAATGTGATAAGACTATCTGTAATGATTGCTGTAAATTCGTTAAATTCTATTGTAAAATAGTCTTCTTTTCAGTTTCTCTGCAGCTTTGTTGAGTGATAAAAATTAATATTTTTCTTATTAAAATCTTTTCTATTTATATTTATATTTGAAATTATTTTGAATTATTTTACTATGTGCATTCAAAATTTATAAGCTTCAAAATTGAATAAACGTTTTAATCTATAAACTAAAAATACATTTTTTCCTTAGAAATTTATGTAGTTAAAAATAAAATTATTATATATATATATATATATATATATATATATATATATATATATATATATAATACTTTCATTAAATAGATATTCTTTTTTATGATGTACATTGTATGAATTTTTTAAAGTACGTTTTTGGGACAATTACAAAGTTGTTAATCATAGTAATTGGAATTAAGATAAATATTTAACTGTTATTAAATTATTTATGTTTTTCAAAAAAACTATGCAGCAAATTTATATACTGAAGCTGCAATCTCTAAAATTTGCTCTTTCAGTTTTATCCCACTGTTAATTGTAAATAAAACCTACATTACTGAAGCTAGATGTTAATTTGTTATTTGGAGTAAAGAGAAATCATAAAAAATGTTTATTATAAAAAATAATTTAAGGAGTATAAATAGAAACAATTTAAATTAAAAGCTAAAACAAACTTATATTTTTCTTTCAATGCTTCGTCAAAAATTGTTTATTTCAAAATATTTCTATAATAAATTTTAAGAACGTTGTGTAAAATAATAAAACTAATTGTAATATTGCCTTAGTAAACTTGAAAAAAAAAAGTTATAATCTTAAAGAAATAAGTTGCATGTGTGTTCATTTCTATATTAAAATTACTAACTGTTTCTATACTTAATTTTGTATGATTACTAATTATAATTAAATAATTTTTATAATGAATTAATCATGAACTTATTTTGAGGGTGTTTGAAATTTATAACTAATAATGAATAATATCTGATTTTCAGTAGCATTAATTTTCCTTTTTTGCATAATTCCATCCACAAACTAATTTTGAAATTGCATGTGTTTTAGGGATTTGGCCATCATGATATTAACATTACAACTATACCTGAAGTACGATTTCGTATACTTACAGTTAGCCTGGTCATTGTCACTATAGGCGTTGCTATAATGTTACCAAATATTGAATTTGTTTTGGGAATTATTGGCTCAACTATTGGAACACTGATTTGCCTAATTTTTCCTGCATTAATGTTTATTCATGATACTAGCAAGAATACGACCGAAAAGAGAATGGCTCAAGTAAATATATGCAAAATTTTTTGTTATTGGTCGTTTTGACTTTTATTGTGCTTCTGTTTCGTATTTTTATTATTGAACTGAGTTGTTTCTTATTTATCATATTCTAACATAAAAAGTTATTCAAATTAAAAGGAATTATTTAAAACTCAAGATAGAAAATTATTAGTCTAATATTAACCAAATTCCATTCATATATTTCCTAAGTATTTAGTTTTGTTTTAATGAGAAAATTAGGTTATACCTATGAAGAAGTTATAGTTAGCACCTATGAAGAAGAGAATGGTACCACCATGGTATGTAAGTGACAAATATAATAAATCAGGGAAAATTTCTAATCTATATAGAGAGAAAAGAAGTAATTATTTTGCATTTAATGAAATTTGGAATCAATGGCAATAATATTTTCTTCAATTCTTCATATGTCATGTTTTAAACTTTATTACTTAAACAATGCTTATTTTGCATTTAAGGTATTTAACTGTTTATATGGTCATTATAATGGCTGTTGTATTGGCATTTATGTAAAAGTTTATTTGATCTAAGTCTCACAATAAATCTGATACATGGCCTCATATTTTATAGGGATAGAAACAATTATCTTTAAATCTGAAAGAGATTTGAAACAAGCTGAAATGTAGAGATACAAAGAAATTGTTATTCAAGCAGTGGAGAGTGAAAAAACTTTTTTTATAAAAGTTACAATATAAATGGCATTAAAATATGCCTTGCTTGACAGCATATCAAATTCTGCTTCCTTAGTTTAAAGATGTGCAAAAAACATTTTATCTGGGAATTCTTCTGTTAATACATGTGACTAAAATTTGCCTTAAAACAAATTCCCATATTTACCAAGAAGCTTTATTACATGATTAAAAAATAATATTGTGATTAACTTTCACTGGTCTTTGTTAATTTAATTATTTAGAAAAACTTTGAATGCCTGATTTGTCTATTAAACGTGTTAATAGACAAATCAAGCATAGATACCATTGAAACATTGATTTTATAGCTTTAATAAAGGAGAATTTTCTTAAATCTATAATTTTTGTTTAAAGTAACACGCTTTCTCATTAAATTTTTTCCACCTATGTAAAATATTTATAAAATTAATTTTTCATAAAAAAAAAAAAAGATAGATTAAAACATTAAAAATAATCTGCTATTCTATCTTTTAAGAAGTTTTTCTCCTCTTACCTCTGAATCTTAATATCTTGTACTTTTATTTGTATTGGGATTTAAACTCCAATATACATCAAAGCAATATTTTAAATTTAACCAACTTAAAAGACAAGAGTTTCACAGTATATTTTGCTTTCTTATTCAAACTATCAAAGCTGACAGACATTAAATGAAATTTTTGAAGAAAATCAGTTCAATGGTGGCAAACAATATTTGAAATAAAAACCATTTGTATATGTCTTTAATAATTTTGTTATAGATCAGTTCTTTGTTTTTTTAAATTTGATACATGTACTATTATTAAAGTTTATTCTGAATTTGTATAAAGTTAAGATAAATTATATTGCTTCAATTGTCTAAAGGCAGTTTTTGGTATTTTATCCTAAAGTATATTTTTGCTAGCTGTAAAAGTTTGTAAATAATTATTTTTTTAAAAAATCAGGTCTGTGAAATTTTGTTGATGTACATTAAAATTGTTACTTTAACCCTTTAAATACCACAAGCAGCAAATTCTGTTGTTCTTTTCTACACTTCAAACATCCTTTTAAGGCATATTTCATACAAAATACCTCATTCTAGGAGATTTAACATTCAATTTTGGCATGAAAAGAGATATTTGAAATGAGCAATTTAAATTTTAACTAATAAAATGTTTTTTATAATTTAATGCTCTTTCTTTTCTATCAAATTGCAAATTATTACATCTATATTCTGTAAATTATTTAACTGAAGATAGCATCTACTTTAACTTCCAAAATAAATGCTGGGCTGTTTACAAGTTTAGAAACTAAATTTTAAGAAAAGCAGCAATTATTTGCACTTGAAATAATATTATTTTACCGTGGCTTACAATATGTGTAGGCGGTTGCAGGAAAATATATGAAAATATCAATAATGATTCTAGAATTCAAAGATGATGATATTCCCAGATAAAGAGTTCTGAAGATAAGCAGATAAAGAGTTGTCATAAGTTGATTGAGAAACTGTATAACAATTTAACAGAACTTGTATTATTTAAATTCTATTTTAACTCACAAACTTTTTAAATTTTAATAATGAATCAAAATTTGAAGTTGCCTTTCTATAATTCTGTAAACATTTTTCTTAAAACAAGATAAAATTTTCAATATTTATATTTATAATTTAATTTATATTTATAATTTAGTATCTTTTTGTAGCAATATTCTTTATAATATAGCATACGTATTAGGCATATAGATTTCTGTTAGCATTTCAATATAAGTATATTAGGGCATACTGTTTCATATTTCTCAGGTATAATTTATTTTTAATTTTCTTTTGATTTTATGCATTTTCTTAGATGAAATGCCATATAATTATTACATAGATTGAAATTTTATAACAGTGAAGTTCATGGTAATGCCACCTATAGTTGGGCTAACTGTTGCATTTCTATGCAATTTTTTAAAACCATTTTTTCACATGTGTCTTATGGTAATGAGAGCTTTCTTTTGGAACTTATGATATGTACATTTATATTAAGCATAATAATTTTTTTTTGCTGAGTACTATTCTTATAATAATAAAATGTTTCTTTATCAGATATTGTTAGGTATTGGAATCTTCATCTTAGTTGCTTGTACATATTCTACTCTACAAGATGAAGGTAAAAACCCAGAACCTATAATAGAACCATTGCAAAATTTAATGAAAGTTACTCCTGAATCAAAAGTTGCTCTAAGTTCTATAAGTGCTGATATTACTAAATCTCAAGGTAATTTTTTAGGTAAATTCATGTTCTATGTTATATGACATTGTTTTCATATGATGATGAAATCAATTTGCTTTCATATATGTTTGAAAGTTAATTTTTAATATATTAATAAACTTATATGTTAATTTTGATACCATGTAGTGGGTAGATAAGGTAATTAACATTCATCATGTATTCCAACTTAGAAAATTTTTCATAGACAGTGTTTTGTGTTAATAAACTGCTAGAGAGTAAACTGGAAAATTATAGAAATAATTACCCTACAGATAAGTGTGTATTAACAGAAATATATCTTTAATTTCTTGCTCAACAATGACTAGAATTGATCTCAGTATTTTCTAGTCTGTAGACAATACCCTTCCATAGGTCAGATACATTCATCAGTTTTGAATAGTCTATTATTTGAAAACTGCTGTAAGACTTTTTGATATCTAGTATGTATTATTACCCATTGGGAATATTTGTTATCAATAGTGGATTTTATTCTGGAAAATTTCTATTAGGTAATTTTTTTAACATATAAAATAATATAATTCTTGTACCTTTTCCAAAGTTTAATTACATTTTTTTTAATTTCCATAATATTTTAAAATTCTGACTAATTGTAGCTGAAAGGACTTTATGAATATGGTTGTTATTAAAATTTTACTAAGCAAATTCTTGGAAATTTGAATATATTTACAAAATGTATTCAGAACAAAAGAAGTTAGTTAAGATTAAGTTATGATTGTTAACTTCTAAATATTAATAACATGTTTAATGGAATAATTTAAATATTTTAATTAAGTTCAATATGTACTAATTAAGATATAAAATATTCTTCTGATTTACTTAAAATTATTTGGTGCAGCTTGCCCTTATTGAACCTTGCCCCATGAAACCCAACCAACCAAGGAACTTACTTTACATTCTGATGTAGTCAAGGGAAGTTAAACAAATAATTAAAAAAATTAATTTTTTAATGAAGTTCTGACCAATACAGTTTCAGTATAATTAGTTTGCATTTCAATCATTTATTTTTTATATTCAAAATAGCTAATTAATATTTCAAGCTGTTTGACCAATGTAAATAATAATGAAGGGGAATATTTCTTGTTGAAAGACATTTCCTTCTGTAAAATCAAGATACACCTATTATGGTTTTATTATTTAAATATAATTGATTGAATTGTTTAGAAAATTGTGTGTAATTTGTCAAAAAGTTAATAGAATGAAATTACCTGATCAACCTTATTTAATTTAAATAGATATAATCATAACTATTGAAAAAAAATTATATCATTTTATTATTTAGTAAAACTTAACTTAATCAAATGATATTATTTTCTTCTATTACTTATCAGAAATATTTTTGCTTTTTCAAAAATTTTGCCCCAGATTTCTTTATATACATAATAATGTTTTACTCATTAACAAAACTTGAAGAAAATGTAATTATTTGCTTGTTTGTTATGGCTGAATGGTATAAAATACATCTTTATGAAAAAGTTATAAAAAGTTCATAGTGTTTACTATATATATATATATATATATATATATATATATAAACTTATTTTTTATTTGTATACAGTACAAAAGAAGTTTATTAGTATGCTTTTAACTGTCATATTGTTGAAATTTGTTCCATTCATAGTTATCAAAGCTGTGAGTGTATTGAATTTCATAAATTTATTGTGTGTGTGTGTTTTTAAATTTTTATTATTTTTTTTTTTACCAACTTTAATTTGTTATTATTCCCTTTAACAGCACTTTATATAAAATCATATTATGGTTCCTTAGTTTTACAATGCAATAACACTAGTATTTCTGATTTCTTCATTAAATCAGAGCTTCTCACAAGCGTATTGTATTTTAATTTTAAAAATTTATGAAATGTTTAAAGAATTTCATATTATGAGTTTATCAAAGTGTGAAATATATTTTTACTTCTAAACACTTAAGCCAGGCTGTTAAATTTGAAATACCATTTATTGTGCAAATTGAATTTAATAATTAAATAAAATTTAAAAAAAAAAAAAAAACTATACAATACCATAAGAATTGACATTATAAAAATAAGAATTTTTAAAACAATATAAAATTTTTGCTAATTTAAATTAAAATATTTTTAACAAACTTACTAATTTAATATAATTCAATCTATTGTTTTAATTTTTGATTAAATTTATGCAGGTTTTTTTTATTTTTTTACTTTCATATTTAGAATTTTATTCAAATTTTATTATGTTAAAATTTATCTAATTATATGGCTTAGTGAGCAGGATTAATCATGCTATGAACTTAGCCTATCCTGTGGAAAACTGCCAATCATCATTAGATAAAATCTGTTACTTATGCAAAATTTCTTTTATGCGATTTAAATAAATAAATTTTTTATGTGATTATTGAAAATAAATTTGTTTATCTTTATGATCTTTCATGTTATTGAAATAAACAACTTTATTTACAAAATATTGGCCATAATGTGTGTTAGTAAAAATCAAATGATTTAATTTCTTTGATCCATGTATCATTTTTAATATGTAAAAATATATAACAACACAAAAATTAACTAAAAAAATACCATTTTCCATAAATCAAAATTTTTTAATTAAAAAAAAAATTTGAAGATTGAAATGTAGTAGTTGCAAATTGATCTAATCACTTTATGGTAAAAAAGACTTAATTACTACATCTTCTTTTTCATAAAGTGCTTTGGTCAATTTTTCATAAAGTATTAAAAAAAATCAAATCTCAGAATAAATATTGAAAAACAAAATAGAAATGAGCAGTAGAAAATATCGTAAAACTACATGGAACTTGATATCGGCATTTTAAAATTATCTATTTGTGTAACATAACTTTTAGGAAGATAATTTATAAATCTTTATTTTTGGCAACTTAGTATTTAATTATTAATTTTGATTTACTTTCTCTCAACTTACATACCACTATTTATTCAGAAATATATGCTAGATTATAGATTTTCTTTGAAACTATATTACATTTAATTCCCCTCAAGGACTTTATGAAAACATGGGTGTCACAATCCCAATGTACTCTATAATCTGTCTTCTTTCTTTTCTTCTCCTATTCTTCTTTGCTTTTTCTTTCTTTTCTCTCTCATTATGGTTGCCTTGTCAAAGGTTGAGGGCTCCCCTTGAGTAGCTATTGCTACCCTGTTTCTATTAGCTTCTTCTGGAAGCTAAATCACCCATGTGTTTACCATGCACGGAGCCCCATGTTATTGGAAAGGAGGGTCCTGGTAAATGAGGCCCCCAGAGACCAATACATTACTTTGGCCTCTGCTTCAATTAAATAGGAGTGTTGTGGTCCGTAACTCATCAATTGGCTTCCATAGACCAAGCGATCTACTGAGTGATTCGATAAGGGCGGAGGCCACTTCAGAGGTATATTGAAAGCGTATAGGGCTTGACTGGCACTGGTCCAGTTATCTTGCATCCCTGTGGTGGGTGGTGCTGTTGGGCCTTGAATTAATCCAACTTTTTATGAAATGTACTTCTAATTCTTTATTTCCTATGAAGCAACAAATGATATGTGATCAAGAATATTTTGTCATTGAAAAAACGAAGAGCTATTTTGATAATATTGATAATACTTTCTAATTAATAAAAGTCTTATTGAATTTCATTGAAAAAACAAAGTTGGAAATGTCAAAATGTTCGCAAGATGAAATATGGTGATCTCTTGATAGGAGTTTCAGTTAAACAGACAGGAACCATTCTTAAACTGAAATGTCTTGGTAACATTTATGTTATAGTATCTGCCCATACTAGGGGCGCAGCTTGTCCTTTTTGGACCTTGCGCCACAAAGCCCAACCAACCAACCAACCTGCCCATACTAGGATAAATCCTACGCAGGGAATGATTTCAGCTGAAGATTTGTTCAATGCTTCAGAGGAGGAAGTTCTAAATAATTTTGTTGACCAAAAAGTATATCATGTACAACACATTACAGTTAGGAGAGAGGGCACAAATATATAAAATCTAAACATCTCATAGGCGCAGCTTGTCCTCTTTGGACCTTGCGCCACAAAACCCAACCAAACAACCAACCAACCAACTAAACATCTCATACTCACATTTACAACTCATACATTACCTCAGTCTATTAAAGCTGGTTACCTAAATTGTTGTGTTTGACTTTATATCCCAAACCCTTTGTGTTGCCTTAAATGTCAATACTTTGGACATGAAAAAACTACTTGTAGAGGACCCTTAACTTGTTCTCGGTGTGCTTCTATTGGACATGACAGCAGTACATGTCAATTACAAGAAAAATGTGTCAACTGCAATGGTGAACATCCCTTTTACTCCAGGTCATGCCCAACATGGATATTAGAAAAAGAAATTACAACTTTAAAAGTTAAACAAAAATTAACTTACCCCAAAGCAAGACATGTAGTGTCATCCAGTACCCCTCAACAAGGTATTAGTTATTCACAAGCTGTCAAAAAAGTTATCAAATCCTGTAGTACCCAAACAGATTGCTTAAGTCTTTCGATTTCAAAACTGTAAAACATTTTTCTCCTAAGTCTTTTGCAGAATTAAAGTTTCAAAGATCCAAAAAATTGAAGCATGCAAGAGAAGGGGCCCATAAGTCACCTTTTATAAGTAAAAGAACTATAACATATTCTAAAAAAGGTGCAGTAAAGTTAGATCCTTCAGATGATGAAACACTCCAAAGTGAAGATTCATCTGAATCCCAGATGGGTTTTTCGAAGGATACACATCTAGTTTTACTTAATGGTATCCTTCTTATATTGAAACTGTTGAGGTCTTTGCACTCATATAGAAGATATTGAAACTATTATTAATATGTATAATCCAGTGTGTTTTGCCTTTCAGGAAACATTCTTGAAATCCCAGTGTTTTAAATTGCGTGGTTATAACTTCATGAAAAAATATGTTACTCCTGATACAGTATCTGGAGGTGTATGCATTCTTGTACCTTGTAACTTCTCTAGTTTTGTCCAACCCCTTAACACATCTCTACAGGCTGTTGTAGTATGTGTACATACAACATTTCCCATTACTATTTGTAGCCTTTACTTGCCTCCTCATATTGTTGTTCATGAAAGTGATTTGAACAATCTGTTGGATCAGCTACCTACACCTTTTATATTGCTTGGTGACCTAATGGGGTAGTGATGATACAAATTTTCGTGGACACATAATTGAACAGTTCATTTGGAATAACGGTATTTGCTTCTTAAATTCTCTAGAAATAACTTATTTCCACCAACCCTCCAGAACTTTCCATTCATTAGATTTCCCTATTTGTTCACTAGCACTACTACTTTTATTAAATTTTAGTGTTGAAAATACTTATATAAAATAATGATCATTTTCCTCAAATTGTTACAAACTGGTATAAGTAGACCACGTCTTCCATTCTTCTTATTCTTATTATCGTGCAGATTGGCCACATTTCACCCAATTAGCTGTATTTACTGACAGCATGGTTCAAAGTGGGCACATAGATGATGCTGTGTGAAAAGTTACTGATACACTTCTAGATGCAGCCAAAAGCACAATTCCCAAGCGCTCCCCAGTTCCACGCAAACAACATAAACCATGGTGGAACAATGCATGTCAGGTATCATACAAGAAACAGAAAAAGTTGTGGGCTATTTTTCATAGGCGTCTCACTATAGAAACCCTCGTAGCTTTCAAAGAAGCTAAAGCTTTAGCTCTTTGAATACAGCGAATTAGTCAAAAAGAATCTTGAATAAGATATCCTCTATCACATTATCAACTTCCAGCAAACAGTTGTGGAAGGAAGTTAGAACATTTAGTGGTTTATATCAAGATTTTTCTATCCCAATGTTACAAAGAGGAGCTATCACATACTCTTCTCATATTATATTGTCAATCTTTTAGGGGAGACTTTTGATAGGGTATCTAGTTCAGCTTCTTATGATCCTAAATTTCTGAGGACTAAAGAGCAAGCTAAAAATAAATCTGTAAAATTTCATGAAAAAATCATACACTCATATAATTGCAATTTCTCTATGCTCAAACTGCAGAGATCACTGTCTCATATCAAAAATACTTGTCCAGGACCAGATGGTGTCTCTTATAAGATGCTTTGTCATTTTAGCCATGATTCTTTTTTTTTTTTTTTTTAAAAAAAACATTCTTATTCTATTCAATAGAATATGAAATGAACATGTTTTCCCCAGTCTCTGGAGCAAAGTAATAGTCATTTCAATTTTGAAACCAGGGAAAAATCCAACTCATCCTCAAAACTACCATTTAGTTGCTCTCACAAGTTGCCTCACTAAAACTTTTGAGCATATACTTGAATACATTCAGTACATATCACTTTATCAGACTGGGTTACGGAAAGGTAGATCCACTCTTGACAATATTGCATACCTAGAAACACATATTAGGAATGCCTTTGTGCAAAGACATCATTTGGTGATGATCTTTTTTGACATAGAAAAAGCCTATGATTGGACATGGCATTATAAAGTTCTTTGCACTTTATTTAATTTTAACTTCAGAGAAAATTTACCAATTTTTATTTAGAATTTTTTTTTAAAATTCTTATGTTTTTAATGTCTGTATCTGTTTTATCCAATCTGAAGGGGTTCCTCAAGGTAGTGTTACTATTTGTATCAGCAACATTTTCCTTGTATTGCAACCATCAATTCATGTAACATTATATGTTGATTATCTCCAAATCTTTTGCAAAGATACCAATATGTGACTTATTGAATAGTAATAACAAAATGCAGTCAATCTTGTTTCTTGGTGTAACGATAATGGGCACACTTTATCACCTTCCAAAAGTGAAAGTATGAATGGTATATAATGGAAAATGTTTTATAATAGTACTGAAAGAATTTCATTCTAGTAGGCATAAATTTCTTTGTTAATATTTGCAAATATTTACACACATTAAAAGTTTTCCAAATTTTTAAGTTAAAAGTTATTCTTCAAATACGTTTTATGTTATTCAATTTTTAATTTCCTTTACTCAATATTTTCAAATTTGTGTTAATATATAGTAAATTTTTATTAGATTTATTGCCTAAGTTAGAAGAAAAGCTATTAGAAAAAAATAAAGAAAAACCTCCTGATATTAAAGAAACAAATGGTATTTATTTTTTTTACTCACAATTTCATGTATAAAATTTCAGTTAGAAAAGTTTTCTTTTAAGAAATGTGCTTTTAATTAGCATTGAAAAATATAGTGAAGTAATTACATATACATCATTATAACTGATTTTTTAAATTTTGTTTGTAAATTTCATTATGTTTGTATGTGTATAGTTATGCAATGAAGTGCTACTTATGTCTCTTATTTGAATGCTTTTACAGTTATATTTATATGTTTTATATACAGATTATTGATTCATTTGTAAATGTTTCAAAATAAAATGTTTATTTTAAATAGTTATAAATAAGTTATAAATCTTTTAATTTATGCAATTTCATTTTTTTATATTTTTCTATTTTCTTTCTCTGATAAACGTTAGTGCTATTTAAATTTTAAGTATTTTTTGCCTATATTTTACATTTATTTTACAAAACTTTATTATAATTTTTGTAATAGGCTGTTTTGTTTGCAAATTACCAATATTTTTAATTATTGCCTGGAATGTTAGTGTTTTAAATTTAATTTTTTTCTTATGTTTAAATTTAGTATATTTGCACAAGCTTAAAATATAGGACAGGTAAAAAATAAACTTTTTCTTTAACAATTTTGATTTTTAAATTTTCATGAATTCTTACTAAGGTTGTTTTTGGAGTGTTGCAAATTACTATATCTAGTGTAGATTAATAAAGAATTTCTGAGTTTGCTACATTGATTGTCAGTGTTGTATTTCAAAAGAATTCTTGCTTTAACAATCAAAATTGTTTTCATGCAAATTACATCGATATTAAAGTTTTAAAATAAGTTATGTTAAATATGATTTTTGGATTCATTTTGACTTGTACTAAAGTTTTGACTTAATGAAATATTGATTTCTTCTTTAACAAATATAAATGTGTAAATTAGTTTCATTGAAAATTACTTATTCATTAATTAATTGTCTTGTTAATTAAAAATATAAAAGATAAATATTATTCATTTTAATAAATTCCAATTAGAAAAAGAAATAAGAATAAACTATTTGGGGTTCAACTATCAATTTTTTATTTTAGTAAATAATTGAAAAATATTTTTCATTTATGATTAGTTTTTCTCATATTAAATTAAGAAATAAAATAGTTTAAATGTAAAATTTTTAAGTTCAAAATTGTTTAAATAAAAATCACAAATTCTGTTTGTTAATAAAAGTTTTTTTTATTTGTTTGATGCAAATTGCTGATTTCCCATATTCACTTGTATTAATATAATAATTTACTACTGATTATATAATATAATATGTACTATTTCAATTCTTTTTAAAGTATTGAAAATGCACACTTTATAGTTTTTTTTGTATAAATTACATTCATTTTCAATTTTCATCCACGTGAAAAAAATTAGAAACTTTGTTTCTAAATGTAGTTTACAATTCTATTATTAGAATTGTTTAATCGCAAATTTACTAATCATTGTTGTAAAATGGTTTGCATTTACATCAGCTGATAAGCTCGAGTAGTATTTTAAATGGAATTAGAGTTACGTTTATGATTCAAGTGAAAATGAAATCTATTTTGTCATAACTAATCAAATGTCATAATTATATTTTTGTAATTACATTTGTATGTTTTTTTAATAGATATAGAGCAAAAACGGTTAGAGCCACCTATTCCTCAAGAGCCTCAAGAATCAAAGGTATTCCTAAAAATTATAATCAATTCTAGTTTAATATATGCAGTAAAACATACAATTGTTTAATTTGATCTGTAATTGAAACGTTACATAACATGAAAAAATTCATTATTTATTTGGCATTCATTACTATAGTTTTTCTTTAAGGACAAATGTATATCAAGTAAATTTTTAAATTGTTTGCAAGCATTATTTTAACTATATAATTTATAAATAAATTGCAGATTTTTTAGAATAATCAAAAGTTTAATCTCTTTATAATTTTTGCAGCCTGAATTCAAATTAAAGATCAATCATCTATAATTATTTTGTAAGACTAAAACTATCTTGTTGTAATGCATCTTTGTTGTTATTTTATTTAAAAAAATTGTAATTATTAACGGTTTATATATTTTATAAATATATTTATCTTTATTCCTGTGAATTCAATGATCGTTGTCAAGTTTTTGTGGGGATTGCCCTTAATTTTTCGTTATTATTTTCTGTAATTAATTTATTATAGCTTTAACATTTTATCCTTTACACCATTATTTTCTTTGTTAGCTATTGATTCTATATAATGTTATTTACTTATGATTATAATCTAATTTGCCACAAACTGTACATTGTTAAAATCATTTTGCTTATCAGCAATAGCATTTATTATAAAATGTTATATTTAAAAAAAGTAATATAGCTTAGTTTAAGGAGAAAATATTTTGATGAAGTTTTTAATCATCATCTTTCTTCAGTATTGACAAAACTACTCTAACAGGAACTTATCCATTTATTTAAAAATATATTTTTGTTTAGTATATTAAAAATGTATACATATTATTTGGCTTAATCAGTCAATTAAATGCAGTCGTCTGAAAGGATTAGTGTAAGTTAGACAAATATGAGAAATAAATTTTTTTAAATATTGGTCTAAAGATTAAGTTTTAAAATTTTTTATTTTACTTTCAAATGTTTTAAATTATTTTAGTTTCAAATATTTTAATAAAAATTAACCTATTCAATATTTCAAAAAGTAGTTTACTCTTACAAAGAGTCATATCTTACTAAAATGGTTCCATTTATCTAAAAAATTTTCATAAATGCTTATGAATTCCTACTTCAAATCTCAAAAACATGAAATTCAATATTCAATGTGTTATTTAACATGTATCATACATTGAATAATATGGAGGAAGGATGAAATTTGTGGAAACTTTTTCTTTGTTGTAGAAATACATTTTAAACTTATTTCCTTTTTAAGGAATACATTAATAGATACTCGTGAAAAAAATTTCAGAATTTACATAGGGGGAAAAATTAATTTTTAAGATACCATATAATTATCTTTTAAATATGCAGCAATTGTTTCATGTGAGTATTTTGCTTAGTAATTATAAATGCACTATACATTACTACATGTTATATTATGTTCTTATTTATTTTATTGGTATCATATTTCTCATAGTACAGATTCCAGTTTGTAATATCAAAGTTGGCTGCTAAAAGGCTATCATTCTATCTTTAGCTTCTATAATTTGTGGATTCGATACTTATTTTGAACTTAAATTTATATAGTGATTCATAATCCATTTTAAATTGTAATTAATATTCTAGAAATGACTGATATTGAGTGATAAAAGTGACTAATCCGATTTATAATGATGGAAATTGGTAACTTCTGTTTGCATTAATGAAAATCTATTGTAATTTACAAAAAAATTGTGTTTCAACAGTATATGTATAAAGACACCATGCTTGAAAATTTAAAATCATGTTTTATTTATTTTATTTTTTCTTATTGTTTTGTTAATTTCATGGAATAAAGTAAGATGTATTGTAAAATTATATTAGCACTTAAAATAAACTTGTGGGTACCTTGTAGGTTGAACAAACTGCTGATTTGGATCCGCAGGCTTTACAAAAAGAAGACAAGGAAATTTTAAAGGAAGCTGTCACTGCACCAAGTTCAGTTGATGCTTCTAAAAAAGAGAAGAATATTGATAAACAAGAAAAGCTTCTGCGTAAGTTGGAACAACAGCATAAAGAGCAAAAATTAATTTTAGAACAACAAAAGAAAGTGTTAGAAGAACTTAAACTACACAAGGAAAGCCACGAAGAAAGAAGAAAAGTGGTACAAAATCTGAAAGTTCAACCTGATGTTGAAGAGAAAAAAGACATCTTTACTCCAATGCAAAATGACCAAAATGTGTTGCAAAAAGTAGTTCCTAGTCATAACCCATTGAATTTATTAATTTCTAAAACACCTTTGAAAGATATACCAGATGTAGAAATAAATTCTGTTGATCCACTTAAAGATGAAAAGAAATCGGTGCCTATCTTAAACATATCTAAAGAAATTCCTTTGAAAAAAACTGTTTTACCTATTAAGAAAATCGATACAAAGATTCAGCTAGAAAAAGTATCCATGGATTTAGAATCTGTGAAACAGAAACCGTTCATAGAACAAGTTCATAATGAAAGTTTAATTAAAAAAGAACAAATTGTGTTAAAAACGCATAAAATTTCTAATTTAAATTTACCTGTTACATTTGCACCAAAACTGAGTCTTCCAATCAATATCTCTGAAAAAGATTCATTGAAACAACATTTTAATGAACAAACAGATAATAAAATTTTGGAGGCACATATTAACAAACGTGAAACTTTAGCAAAGGAAGAAGATTTAGATATAAATATTCCTGTACAAAATAAAGGAGCCAATATTCGTGAATTATTAGTTCCTAAGGAAAAGCTACCAACTTGAATATTTTCATCATTTTATATTTTTATAAATTCTAGTATTTTGGACAAAGATTTCAAGTTCATAAAATATTTAATAAAGTATTTTGTGTTATATTGTACCTATATTTTTCTATGTTCTTTTAAAATTACAAACACTAAAGAAACTCATACATTTTTTGTTTACAAGTGGGAAATACGTGTAAAAAATTGATCAGCTTTAATGTGTTTTAAATTCCTTTGGATTTCGTTTTGTCCATAGTATAAATTAATAATGTACAGAAAATTTTTAAAACATTTTTCTCATTAATTAAATAATGAATTTCATATTTCCTCAAATCACAAATTTTTATTTATTTTTCCAATATTAAATTCTTACAATAAGGTTATTATTTTAATTCAGATGTTCAATTTAAATATTTCCATTGTTATTTTATTCATTTCCTTAATGCATTATTTTAGATTGTTATAATTTAAAGTGCTAGTACTAAATTGTTTTAAGTGCTGGTAACTTAATGTTTTATTTTAAAAAATAATAATAATTTTCTCTTATTCATTTAAAATTGCTTTATAGTCTTTTTATTGTGATATTTTCTTCGGTTATCTAAAACATTTGAATTAAATCAACAATAATATTTGTTTTATTGAGTTTTCTATGTGTCAGTCAAGTAATTAGTACTTAATAAAATTAGGCATAATAGTCATCCCAAGTGCATTCTGTATTTTTTAAGTATTATTTAAATATATTTTCTGATTTTGAATATGTTACAAATGTAATTTATTAACTTCAAGTTCAGTTATAAATTTAAATATTTATTTATTTCAGGTATTGAATAAGATTTCTTTGTTTGAAAAAGATTGTGTTTTTTTTATGATTTATTACAGATTTTTCAGAAATGAAAGATTTATATGAATTTCATTTTTATAACATTTTTAGTTTTGAAAAATATTTTTTGCCAGCTATTGAAAATAATCATTTAAGTTCTAGAGAATTGTTATATATTTTATTTCATCTGGACAAAAATTTCTTGCTTTTTTATATTTTATATACATAACAGTTTTATACAACTCATAAATTTTATTTAACTACCTAAATTTAAATTATATATATATGTATATTTGTTAAATTTTGAATGTATTTTTTTATTATAAAATTTTTATTTTATTTTTTTCATTATTATTGAGCCACGAAATATCTTTTATTTTTTTTCAAACAAAAATAAATTGAAATAAAATTAAAAATAAAAAGTGGAAGTTTATTTTAGAATAAAATAAACTTTGATTTATGCCTTTCACTTTCATTTTATGCTATTTATCTAATATTAAAAATCTATAATTTGAGCATTATATTTTAATATAATGTGTAAATTTAAGAAAATATTAACTGAAAATTATATAAATATTCTCAATTTCCATTGAATACTATTTTAGATGAAAACATTGTTTTTTATTTTTTTTTATCTATATGTGTATATATATTCTCTCCAAAATCTTAATAATTAAAAATTTGTCATGGAATTAATGGAATTAATATTTTTAATAAGTTCTCTCTCTCTCTCTCACTCACTCACACACACACAAACACAAAATTAGTATAATTTTTTAATCAATATCACACACATATAACTAATGTGTTAAGTAAAATCTAAAACTATCATTATAAAGTTTATTTAAAAATATGTCACAAAGCATTAAGTTATTAGTTTTTCATTCTCATTTCAATTTTATCCTGCTTCCTAAAGCAGTTTCATTGATTTCAGTATGATTCATTTTCAAATTGAAAAGAAATTCTATCTGTATCGTAAGGCGGCATTAAGCATTGGAAATCAAAGCTTACAGAGATCCTTTGCTGAACTTTACACAGGCACCAATAGAATTGTTTTGTGAGAATGTCTGCTTCATTTGTTTAATTTTAAGTATAACAGCTTTGAAATCCTTCCTTTCTTTATGGAATGATTTTTCCCTCACTGGCTATCATCTTGTTCAATAGTAGTTTTCACTGGATATTTTTAGAAAAATCGAATAGTTAGCCAAGATTTTTTATTTTCATTTTTCAATACATCAGATGCTTGTGAACTCTTTGTGATATTTAGTCTCGTATTTCTTTATTATGATTTTTTATTTCTTGCAGGTAAAGGAAATTTTATATTATGAAAGATTAAATGCTATGAAAAATATC
>JAPDSC010031656.1:0-46315 GCA_026290005.1 Latrodectus geometricus | reverse complement strand
GGCCCACCGTATAAACGGGTTTGTGGTGGTGTGACGTGAGCAATGCTACTCATACCTCTGTGACTTGGTTCACAGGTGCCCTCCGGGTACCACTAAAACCTGTCACCCAGTGTGCCCCGCTATTAGAAAAAAAAACTTTTTTTATAAATTTTCCCGACTCCAAATTCAATGTTCTGTGTCCTTATGTTTTTCAGTGGTACTAATATTTAGCAAACTTTTTTTATCAGTTTTTAAACAAAACTCATTTAATTCTTAATCCAAAAGTCTCAGAGTAATTACATTTACTTATATGTTCCATCTTCTTTCTGTCATTAGTTTGTGCAAGTAGTTGCAAATACTAGGCAGAAATGTAAAGACATGCAAATAGAATGTAAATAGCAGTTCACAAGTACAAATATTACGTGGAAATTCTTGAAGAGGGTGACGTTGACTTTTACGAAACTGCTGGTCAAAAACTTTTTTAGGTTTAAATCCTACATAGAATGCGTGCAGTGAGTCAGTGATGAACTTACTAATATGTAATCTGTGCCAGGAAATAGAACTGATGAATGAAGAACCCTCGATGAAATTATTTCCATTTTAGTATTGTAATGATACGCTTGACAATCGTCTTATTCTTTCGAAGATAGATCTGTGGAAGATAACACATAGCTTTTCCAAGAAGTTATTTAACTTATATTGTGAATAAATCATTACTTTGTTTTGTCACTACACATTCTTAACCTGTCCTGTCACTCACATGTGGTTAACAACGCTTTGCGTGATAAAAACATTAAAGTTATACTCTCGTATTCACATTCCTATACTAAATCATTATATACATTTTTTCTCTTGCTAGCCGAAACCTGAATGGTTCACATTCTTGATTCCTAGGCTGTTAGCCTTGGATTTGAATCTTGGTTTGGGCATGGACGTTTCTCTCTCTCTCTTGTATCCTTGTCCTTTCTTCTACAATGATAGATGAATGTGGCCCACCCTATAAACGGGTTTGTGGTGGTGTGACGTCTGTAAAGATACTCGCCTCCGTGACTTGTTCAACATGTGCCCACCGAGTAACTCTAAATGAGTTTCGGGCATTATTATGGTGAAGGACTAGTCACCCAGTGCCAACAGTTAAAAAAAAATGTTTCTTTCTCTAAATGCCTTTACATTTTTAAAATTTATTTTTAAACAGTCAATATAAATTAATATATTCCTTATTTAATGAAGCTGTCTTTAAAAAATTCAATTTTTTTAGACATTTTCGATTATGTTTAATAATTTTAGAAATAATTTTCTTATGTGATTAAGAATGACTTTGAATTTTTCGTAGAAAATGTTTTCTATTCAAACTTTTTTCAGCGATTATTTGAGGAAATTTCTAAGCACATCTGTCTCTGCCTGATTATAAAATTTGCCTTTTCAAAATCAAAAGCTGTTTATAAAGGTTTTCTTATACATCTTATTGGCGTTTTGTTGAGATCAATAGTAAAGCAAGATATTTCTACCAATGATTATGTTCAGTTTCATTCGCACTTAGCTATAATGAAACACATTCATAAAGCTAAGAGAACCTGTCTCATACAATTTCAACTTCCCTTTAAAAAGGATTTCAATTTCTGAATTTGTAATTTTGTTGTATAAGTAATTATAGTACAATTTCTTTATAAACCAGGTAGAATTTTTATGCAACCATATTTTTAACTGCACATTTAAATATGGTATGCACTCTTTATTGAACAATAATAACCTATATTTTGCTTGTTTTTTACAAATTCATTTTTTAACTACTTTCCAGTAAATTTTCATATTGAAAAATAAATAAACATTTGTTTATATATATTAATTTTCTTTCATAAATTATTTTTTCTATATTTATAAATTTACTATGTTTTCAATTGCTTAACATTTTAATATTGGTAACTCAGCATATTATATGTATATATATATTAGGTTGGGGAAAAATAAATCCATTATTTTTACGTTAACTTTATGTAACTTTTGGATTCACTTTGTAAAAAGGTTTAAAACAGCTTTCATGTAGATTTTTAGGTCTTGCGCGTTACGACTGCTGACATGCGGTTAACTTCGATCATTTTTGATATTTTAAAGACATTTTCTACGATCCACATGCGAGGTGCATCTCTAACATCAAAAATACCCGAACAGAATCGATGAAACAAAAATTGTACGTAACTGGTTGTTACAGTCTTATATAGGGCGATAAACATTTTTCACAATTTTAGCCACCCATCTATCTTTTTCACCGTTACAAGAGAAAAACGAAAATGTATCGAATTTTCTGTTTGTTGTCTTCCATTTTTAAAACCTTGTACTCGTAACTGAATTAATCGAACAAAAATCCGCAAGAGGATATTTTAGTGTCAAATGTCTCCTTTCCAATGAGCATAAATCTGAAATGGTTTGATAGATACCTCACGAGATATCGATCACTTCAGACGTCTACCGAAAAAATAATGGATTACTTTTTCCCCAACCTAATATATATATATATATATATATATATATATATATATATATATATATACGTTTTTATTATGTTTAATATAGTAAAAATGTTATTTATTTATTTGAGTAACGCTGTAAATTTTTAACTGCCCGAAGAATTTACATTTAATTATGCTATACACTCTTCACTAAGCAATGCCAATAGCCTATATTTTTGTTTGTCTAACACAAATCCATTTTTCAATTCTTTACCTGTGAAATTTCAATATTAAAGATAAATGCATAATGCTTGTTTATATATATTAATCATTTTAAGTGTTATTTATTAATTTTTGATAAGTAACGCTGCTAACCTAAATTTATTTTATAATTACATTATGTGGATATGTTTCGTAAATCATAAATATAAAAATAAACTTTGTTAAATTTATAGTTAAATTCCTTCCTCCAGCGAAAAATTACTGAAAAATCATTTAAAGGCGGCTAAATTTAATTATGAGGAATCGATTTTTGTAATTTCGATGCAATTTGAAAAACGAAACGATTTTGCTTATCTGAGCGATTATCGAAACAAGTTTATCGCGCGTTGCAAGGTTGAGCACAAATGAGTTAATTGGAAAAAACAGTGCAATGTATCCATGAGATTTCTGCAATTTAAATTGGAAAAAATTCCAGTCTTAAAATATCTTCCAAATCTAAATAGTTTTTTCATTAATAACTAAATAAAAATTACATTTTTCGTCAAATAAAATTACTCTAAGATATACAGATGCATTCTTATAAATAATTCTTAAATTTCTTAGCATATAATCTCTTGTTAATAACTTTAAATTTTAATACAATTTGATTTTAGTAACTAAATTATGTTTTAGTAAATAGTCATTTTAAGAATATATTTATAAATGTAGTTTATATAAAAAAAGAAATTTAAATTCTAATTAGAGTATTAATTAACTCGTAAAGCGTAATTATTAATAATTGAAATTATTGATAATGTTATGAATTTAAACTACTTGCATATAATTACCTTGTATGTGATTTTAAAAGTAATATTATGAATTTTTATTTATTTGAGAGCAATCTTTATTTATTTAAACGGTTTATTTATTTAATTCCTATAGTCATTGCTTTGTAAAACTAAAACTGTTTTTATAAATATTTCTCTTAACTCAATTTTTAACTTATCTAATTAATAATAGTATATACATTATGCTATTATTCAATAAGGCAAGGCACGAACATATAGTTCCAGTATTCTGCTGATTTTCTATAGGCAAATATATATGTTATGTACTTATTGAAACTACGGAATAAAAAGCTTTTTCTTTATATTCATTTATAGGAATTTACCGAAGCAGAATTTTTTATACTAATAATATCTAGTCCGAAAAATATAAATAAAATAAAGCTCAAACTTTGTAGAATACATGATGGAACTATATGCAGATCATTTGAAATTCTTAAATTATCTTACGTATAAACGTATATAGTTATTCCTTCCGAAAAAATACTAGTTCTGTGAAAAAAATTTAATTTTCGTTATGAAACGAATTTAAATTGTTTAACTTGTCTTGTAGTGTTTATGAAACTTGATTAGTATACATAATATAAGATCAGTGGTTATAGCATACACTCTTTCCAAAAGCTATTAATGCGGTCATAATATTTCTAAATTGTAATCATTAAATACTAAATTTTAGTGTCACGCGCAAGTATATATTATAATAAATATCTTATTTTAAAGTAGTATACAATAGGTCTTATCCAAATCAATAAAACTGATGTTCTCTTATATCTATTAATTATTTTTTTAAATATATAAAAATAAATAACATTTTACTGTAGTCAGTTAAGTAGTAAGCAACTCAACTCCAATTAAATGAAGCTTTTAAGGTTATGATCATGTCTACAATTTAAGTCTATTAACATAAGAAATAAATAAATAAATATATATATATATATATATATATTTATTATGTTAATAGACTTAAAATTATTATGAAGAAAAGTAATTCACATTTCTATAGAATATTTAAAATTAAACTTACCTCGATTAATATCGAATCCTCAATATTGATTAACCAATTTGAAACTTGGTTCTGTTGTTAAAAATATCTATCCATTTGATTTGTTGTTAATGTTATATGTTAAATATATCATATCTATCTTCAGTTCCTTTTGCACTGATTACATTCTCTCTCTCTTGTATATATATATATATATATATATATATATATATATATATATATAACATAAAAATGTATAACATAAATATGTATAACATAAATATGTATAACATAAATATATAACATAAAAATGTAGTAAAGCGTAAATCTACTATAATTCTCAGAAAGAAATAGGCTTTACGAATTTTTCCTTGAAAAATCTTTCGCTTTTGAAAATATTACATGTGATAATTAGCAGTAAAATTACCAGTTAAAATACTAATTATATAAAACAAGTATTCTTAAATTTTAATTTTCTATTTCAAATAAGTATTTTAATGTACGAAACAACATCAATCACATAAGCATTTAATTAAAAAGATTTTTTATGGTCGATATTCTGTGTTAATATCTTTTGTTTCTGTTGGTGGTTTACCTTCATTTTGTAAATTTTGTTTAATCTTTCTAATAAAAAATGCAATTGACAAATAAGTAATCTTATTTACTTTTAATTTTTATTTTTCATATGGATATTTGCAAATCATTTTTTTATATTCTAATTTAGTAGTTTCTAAATCAGTGTTATTTTTTAAAATTAAAGTACTGTTTTCCTTTAGTTTTTAACATTAAAAATTGAAATTATTAAATAAAACGTAAATCAAATTACAGCACTCATTTTAATTAGGCTAATTTATGTCACTTCTACCAGACGATTTAAATGCATTCTGGCACTTTGATTAAACTGTTGACATCGTCTAATTGATAACTTAAGTACATTTTATGCCAATCAGCGTCAAAGCAATATTAAAAATCGTAATTTAACTATCAAAAAATAATGACTTAGTGTTGCAGATTGTACAGCGAATGTGAATAATTAGTGTTTTTTATGAATAATTGAATCATTTTTTATTTAAATGATACTTTAATTGCGCACCTGTCACAAGATTAAATCGATTCACGATATTGTGTTGCTAAATGAAATTTAACTACTAAAATTGAAAAAAATTGCCACAGGATAAATATTTTTGCTGCTGGTATCCAATTTTATTGATTGATTGGTATTTTATATTTGACATGTGTATAGAGTTTGTGTAAAAATAAATTAAATATTTCTTACTCATTGGTCTCTTTTTTTTTATATATATTTTTTAACGATCATTATAAAGCGCAAAATTTCTATTACTATGCTCAAATATTTTATAGAAAATGTTTCAACAATACAAAATTAATAAACTATAATGTTTTACAAAATTGTAATGTTGTACAAAATTAATAAACTATAATTAATAAACTATAATGTAAAAAATTAATAAACCAATGTTTTTGGAACTTATTAATTTGCTTTTATCACCATACCACGTGAAATAGAATTTTTAAATTTTTTGTATACTTCATACACGAAATGTATAAAAAAATAAAGATATAAAAATTTCCTTATCAATTGAATACTGGACGATATACACTTGAGAAAGATATTCACTTGAGAAAGACTGCTTATGAAGGAATTCAACTGGTATTGGCTAACTTCCAACAAATGTTGTCTTTCATTTTGGCATTTTTATTATAATGCTTACAATCCATCTATATCATTATAGCGTTCTTCGAAACAGATGGAAGCTTAGGGGGATTTCCTCATTTGTAAAGGTGTCATCTAACTCTATCAGTTAACGTGAAGAAATAATATTTTTTTTAAAAAAAATTATACAGTAGAAGTCCGATTATCCGGCACGTTCGCGACCGGCTCGGTGCCACACTATCGAAAATTCCGGTCTATCGGACGGTAATTATAAGAACAATATGTTAATAATTAAACTACAAATACAAGTATGCAAATACATACAACAAAGTTTATTTTACATTTCATATAATGTATGTACACGTACTGTAAAACATATTTCACTTAGATTTAAAAAAGTCACGAATGTCTTTTTGTTTTCTTGACTTTTGGTATTTAATATCAAATTTATTTCTAATGATATGGAAATCAATAATTTCCGAAGCACTGTACTAGCCTCAGCAAAAGAGATAAACTTATTTAGTAATGTTGCAGCTTCTACCCAGCTGATTTTTACTTTTCTTCCATTTCGGCATTTGAGTCACTTTATTTAGGCTTAGATTTTGAAAACATGGTCACCCTGTGTACAGTTAGAACAAAAATCACTTTTTTTATAAACAGTTTCAAAAGTTACGTTAACTATTGACTAACTGGCCGATAATTGTTTCCGAACAATACCGAGCGCTTCCGGATGATCTCGAACCACGCAGAAAACTTCCGAATAGCTCTCGAGACTTTTTATTTCCTTTACAGACATACTGTGGGAGAAAACCAAAATTTTTACAATTTTCCGGAGCGATACCGGACTATCGGGCATTCCGGACTGTTGGATGCCGGATTAGTGGACTTCAACTGTATTTACTATATTTTCTATTTTTGAAGAACAATTTTGTTATTTTCATCAACTAACTTGTTTTCGACTTTTCCAGTACACTGAAGATCGAAAATACGTTTGAAAAATTACAAAAGATATGACATCAATATTTAATAATTTCGTAACTATTAAATAAAGTCCAAGCTATTCACAGCTCATTTCATTTGTTTCTATAAGGTAAACAAAAAAAGTCTTGTCTTTCTTGCGTTGCCATTGAATGAAGTGAGAATAAATAATGCAAATAAGTGTATGACGTAGTTTAGACTCGAGTCAGTGGAAAGTATGAAAGCGTGTTCATCGCTAACATTTCTCGATGGTAATTTATACTGCAGCGAAGGCCTTTCGAAAGAGCTTGTTCGGTGTTGTTTACTTTACGACTTCAAAGTGGGCTTGTCAGCTGTGGCTTCAAGTCAACGAATATGTCAAGTGTTTGGGGATAGTGCTGTGAGTGATATCTCAGAGCTGCCATCCCAGTATACTGTCCCGCATAGCTCAAAACCACTTATACAACCACGAAAAACTGGGCTTTGTGTGGGGTGGATTAGTCGTCAAGTTGATTCCTATAAGCTGCTATCACGTAAAAAAAAAAAGTCATTACAGACCGGTTCTAGCAGCAATTGGAACATGCGCAACAGCCATTGCAACAGAAAGAGTCAGCACTAATTAATCGCAAGGGTTTACCATTTTTGCCCGATAACGTGAGACCGCATTTTGCGTCGGTGGTCAGAAATACCATACAGTGACATGATTGGGCGACTTTGTGAACATCTCATTACTCTTTTGACCTTGCACCACCCCACCTCTTTCATTCCCTGGACAATCATCTTTGTGGAAAATCTTTCACCAATAAAGCAGACTTTCGCTAAGCACTCACGGATTTCTTTGGGCCCAAACTCCCGAGTTTTACTGCAAGGAGATTGGAAGAATATGCTGAATGCTGTTGATGATTACTTCGAGAATTAAGCATTAGGCTTCACTTTCTATAGGTCATGTTCTGTAGAGTCATTAAAAACTGCAATCACATTTTTTTACTCTGTAAAAATTCCTTTTCAGCAATTGTGATGAACAGGATTTGGGTGCTTTTGACACCTCGTAGTAGATAGCGTACCATCTTCAAGACATTTTAAATTTATAGCTTAATTCTCTTTTGCGAGAAAAGACGTTTCACATGTTTCAGTTTGTCACTTAGAGTAGTTAGTTTATATGTAAGGCCTCGTTTCACGGTGTTTAATAGGATTTTGAATTAAGATAAATTAATAGTAATAATCGTATTTTTTCTAAACTCCATTTTCCTCAAAAGCTAGGTACGCGTTTCATACTAAAAGTTACAAATCAAGAAATCTGGATGGCTTGTTCCCTTAGTAGTTACTATTTAGAACAGATATTGATATTTCGCCACAAAACAAATGAAAGAAGACGCCAAACAGTGAAAGAATATTGTTAAAACTTCTTTAAAACCTCACCATGAGTTTCTATATCAGTATTGTGCTACATTCCTTTTCAATTTTTTTAAACAACTTTTCTAAAATTTATTTTAGCTAATAAAATAAACGTTAATTATTTAAAATTATTTACATTAAAAAATTTCAATTGAAAAAAGGGAAATAAACGTTTGCTTTTACCAGACTTCTACACAAATTTATAAAACACGAAAATTAAAAATCATTTTTTCAAAACAAATTCCTTTTTTAAAATTTATTATGGTTAAGAAAATATTTTATTTTGAAATCAAGGAATCTTTAAGAAAACTTGAATTATAAATGTAAAAACTAAAATTTGAATTCTATAAAAATTATACTTAAACCAAGATTATTCTTTTAAGTCATGTAAGGAAGAAGATTTATTAAAGAAATCCTATAAAAGCAGAGATGGAAACTTTTCACTCCTTGAGAATTAAAAAGTATTTATTTCCTTCTTGAGAGAACTTTTCTTTATTATTTTGATGAGAAAGAAAAATTTAATGCACTATAAAACATTTTTTCTACCCCTTAATTACACTTTTTTTTCCTTTTATAAAACTTCCTTAACATATTAACATCCTATGAATAAATTTTTTAGTAATTTAATATTTAGATTTTGAAGATTAATTCAAATTTTCTCCTAATATAATTTCTTCATATTAAAAAATTAGATATAAAAAAACAAAGATCTTTTTTATGTAATTTTTCAATATTCCCACTACTTAGATTTGCAATTAACTTATTATTTACTGTTTATATTTATTATACTGGGTTGTCTGGAAAGTTCGCGCCTATTTTCAGTAGGTAGCGCGAAAGACCTGACTGCATATATGACAATTATTGAAAACAAATGACATGTGTACATATTCTAAAAAGATAGCTTCTGCCATATCTGGAAAAGAGTTTGGTTACAATTCGTTCATTTTTATTAGTTTTGTACGCCTTACAATAGGGTGGCTAATAAAGTGCATTATAATCATTCCATGCTTTTCTTTTTCCAAAAGGGCAAAAAAGCCACACAAGTGGCAAATAAAATATGTGCTGTTGATGGCTAAGGTGCTGGGTGTAGGAATTCCTTTAATGGCAAAAATTTCGACTCTTTGATTGAGATAAAAACCCATTTGGACACATTTTTTGCCGAGAAATCTGAGAGGTTCTGGAAGGACGGAATTCTCAAGCTACACGAAAGATGGAGAAAGGTTGTGGTTCAGAATGGTACTTACATAATTTAATAAATGTAAATCAATATTTAAATGAGCTGCATTTTAATGGTCTTAAAATGTCAGCATGAACTGTCCGGAAAATCCAATATATATTTATAGTTTAATTTAAGCTTTATGGAATTTTTAAATTTTTTTTATATTTTTTTACTTTTTATGTATATTTGTTTATACACAATTGGCAGTTTCTATAATGAACTGCCAGGTGAAAAAAAGCAACACGCTACACAGATAAAAATAGGGCTTTTTAATATGCGAACGATTGGATTTACACCGACTCATGTAAAATGAATGCCGTTAATGACGTCAACAATGTATTTAAAAACAAAACTAAGGAGTACGACAGCTACTATTGGCCAAGCTCCAATCTGTTTTCTTAACCTAAAACCGTGAGATTTGAATCATATGTCCCAGTTTGGTGATAAGCTGAAGGCGAAACCCTTAGTGCTTAGTTACTAAGCATGCTTGGTACTTATTATCAAACTATTGAATAGTTTAAAGGCTAAGTCAACCTTGTTCATTCCAAGTATTGACTTGTCACTTGGAAGCATGAAGTCTTACCACTCTACAATATAATTAAATAGTGAAAATTTTCAGCAAATTTCTCATACACAAATTATATTTAAGCATTTCTGCCTGCTGTATGGTCATGCTGAACAAAGCGTTAGATCACAATGGTCTACCATCACTAACATTCGATAAACAAGTGAAATTAACATCATGACCATTATGGATTGCCAAGCAATGTCATGAGCAATAAATCAAGAAATATATGTGTTTGCAAGACAACAAATATCTTCGCGAACATTCCAAAATTTTCACAGTGGCTTGAACTTTCAGCTTAGTGACCATGGCTCTAGCTACATTTAATAGTACATCATACCCAGAGTCTCCATGGTAAGATCAATGATGATTTCTCAAGCGCGAATATTTTGTGCTTTCAAGCAAATTTTGATTGTGTTATAGGCAACAAGAACGTTGCATTTGCATTGATGTCATCATAGAAATCGCATGTTGCCAGAATACATTGATCATCATCATCCTAGCCAATCAGCTAGGCTTAGGGTACCATTTCACATCCATTTCTGTCCCCTTTTGTTTGTATTGCTTGCACATTGGACAGTGACTGGTACATTTCCCCTTTGTTAATTCCGTAGCACTATTCTTTATTAAAGGGTTGTGGACCATTGCATTTTAGCAGAATAATGAATGACCTTTTGGTGACAATATCATATGCACATAAAGTGGCCTAGTGTCTTGACTTATGTCCTCCAGACTCTTCATCAATAAAAATATCTTGTCAATTGATTTTAATTATCTAGTTTTCCATAACACTCCAGCCATTTTGATCGATAATTATGTTTTCATATTGTAGTTTTATGCGAAACAATACCTGTATGTATATCCAATCTTAATTGGACTGAATGCAAATTTTTCAGCAGAAAAAAATTGTGGTAATTAGTATGATTCCCAGTAACTAGTTTGCCATTGGATACACATCTCGGTCACCTCTTGTTCGCATTTACGGTGCTTTGAACAGTGCACATTACATTTCTGGTATTCTCTACCCTTTATTCGAACCCTACGAAAACCTACGTTTCAGCAGGACCAACCACATGTTGCCGGTATTGTACGGACCATCCTTGATACGGAACATCTTCGGCTGTTGCCCTGGTCAGCACGTTCTCCAGATCTTTCACCAATAGAAAACGTCTGGTCAATGGTTGCCGAGCGACTGGCTCGTCACCAAACGCCAGTCACTACGGTTGATGAACTGTGGCATCGTGTTGAAGCTACATGGGCATCTGTACCTGTACATGCAATCCATTCTCTGTTTGACTCAATGCCCAGGCGTATAACTGCTGTTATTACTGCCAGAGGTGGTGGTTGTTCTGGGTACTGATCTCTCAGGATCTATCAAGCCAATTTTTTGAAAATTTAATCCCTTGTTATTTCTAGTATAATATATTTGTCCAATAAATATCACTTTGTTATCTGAATTTCTTCCTTGTGTAGCAATTTTAGTGGTTAGTAGTGTAGTATGTTTTATATGGAAGTTAGAATTGAAAATTTCTCTAAGTTATATGTATACACTGTAATTTAAAAGATGAAAATATTCTTCTTAATGTATTTAAAAATAAATAATCTACATATTTAATAATAACACCCATTCGAATTTAACACATATACATATTTAAGCTTTAAAATCCTTATATTCAATAATACTTTCTTTCACCAATTTTTGAATTATGAGTGTTAAGATTGTAATTCCGTTTATCGTGTTTTTAAGTTGAAGATCACATTCTACTTAAAAGGACAATAAACGGATGTTTCAGTTTAAAGTAGATTCCGAACTCTTTCAAACAGCTGCAGCTCAAGTAAGAATGGAATCTGTTTCTGTATAACCAAAGACCAAGGCATAACATTTCAGCTAACATCCTAGTTTACCTCACGAGCAGTGTAAATTAGTAATTTATGAAATATACTTGATTGTTTACGGATATAAGCTTACCCATTGAGAAATCACAGAATGTATTTCACTGCATTTAGTAGATTAATTTTAGTTATGAATAATAATACAGCTATTATTTTTGATAAAATTTTGTTTGTGATAATAATGGTGTTTATTTTTTATGCATAATTTATAGTAAATTAATGGAAGTTACAAAAAATGTGTGTAATTGCTTCTTTTCTCGCAATTGTATGATAAAAAATTATAAATAAGCTGACTGGGAAACAATATTTACAAAATGAATCAAATTTTTTAAATTTTAATTGAAATTTTTCATTTAAAACAATATTTTTTTATTATTTTATCAAATGTATATAAAATTTTTAACCTAAGTGACACTAAAGAAAACTAGAAACAAAACATCCAAACATTATTTCGTTTAAATATTAGAAGATATTTTAAATTATGTTTTATGGTATCTTATCCTCATTTTTACAGTGCACAAAAGATTAACATTTTGACAGAAATAACTCATAAATATTATACTCTGTTCCTAAATGATATAGATATGCGGGAAGCACATTTTTTAAATGTTAATACTTTTAACAAGCTCTATGAATTAATAAGTTGTTTCTGATGAAAATTGGCAACACCAAGCCCGCACGTCAGAGACTAGACGAATGAAGTCAGAGAGAAAGAGACGGTCTTCCGTTCTTGAATAGAGTACCCTCATACGAAGTTGGAAGTACGATTTTTGGCTCATAGATGGCAGTGTCATCTGAATCCTCCAATTTAGAGATTGAAACCAGTGAAGACCCAAAGCCTGACTCCAACCACACCCAGAGGTATTAATTTGGAATGGGAACGTGGAGGACATTGCGACCCGACATTTTTTAAGTGCCCCAGTCGCCATTAGTGAATACGACGGATCTTGGGCTAAGCCGGGATTCGAACTTACTACCTTTTGGTAATGAGAATGACGCCCTAACTGACCAGGCCACCGCTGCCTCATGAATTAAGTAATTATATAAAATATAGTTTCCACATTTATTTTAATGTAATTTTAAAGTCATTTATTGAGGCAGCCATTATGTTACTTTAACATAAGTTGACTTGGATTTATTTTTTATTCAGTGTTCCTTGTATTTTCTTAATTATAAGTTATATAATAAAAGTTCTGTAATAAGACAGCATAAATATCCCTAATTCCAATGGTAGAACTATCACATTTTTTCACAAATTAAAATAAAAATATTTTGATATTTTATGTTGAACATGATTTATATATATATATATATATATATTAGGTCTACCGGAAAGTTCTGTCCGCTCCGGTTACAATCAGTTTCAACAAGTATGTGCATATTTCTGTGACACATATTTGGTTCTCTCTTTTTATGCTAACAATGTATACACATTTCCGTCGCAGATGAGCTAAAACGAAGATCAGTCTTGTTAGTATTAAGTGAAACGCGATCGTGTACCCAAGGCTACCGATAAAGTTCATTTACGCCACTGTATTTTGTACGAATTCCAACAAGGAAGAAATGCTACTGAAGCGTATAGAAATTTATTGAAAGTGTTTGGTGAAGGTAAAGTTTCTGATAGAACATGCAGAAGATGGTTCAAAACATTTCATGTAGGTGATTTTGACCTTTCTGATAAGCCACGCTCTGGGCGACCATCTTTCATCGATGAAGATATTGTCTAGATCATGTTAGAGCAAGATCCTTTTTTGACAACATCGGAGATTGTGGAAAGGCTTGATTCAGCTCAACAAACCATTTCCGACCATATTCGGAAATTAGGGTTTGTGTGGAAGTATTCGAGATGGGTGTTAAGTGAGAAGAATTTGAATGATTGAATCATCATATGCTAATCTCTGCTTGCACGTAACAAAATCGAACCTTTCTTGGACCGGATGATAACTGGGGAGGAAAAATGGATTCCCTCTGAAAATATAAGGAAAAAGGCATATTGTGAACCCGGAAATCCTGCCCCCTCTACCTCTAATCCGAAGTTGAGCCTGAACAAGAGAATGTTGTGTATATGGTGGGAAATTCGAGGACCAATACATTTTGAGCTGTTGAAACCAAAGGAAAGGCTAAATTCAAAGGGGTACTGTCAGCAATTGGATAAATTAAAAATAGCACTCCAAGAAAAGAGGCCGGCGATGTTCAATAGAAAGGACATCATACTGCTTCATGACAATGCCAGGCCACATGCTGCTTTGGGGACTCGTCAGAAAGTCGCAGAGCTAGGGTGGGAAATTCTGTCGCATCCACCATACTCACCGGACCTAGCACCATCTGATTATCACTTGTTTCTGTCCTTACAAAATTTCTTGCAGGGCAAACAATTCAAGAACGAAGAAGATATCAGACAAGCACTGGTTCAATTTTTGACCTCTAGAGAAAGACATTTTTTTAAAAATGGGATATAAATTGCCATCACACTGAAGTCATAAATAATGATGGCAATTATATTATTCAATAAAGTTTATCCAAAGTATGAAAAAATGTATTCCTGGTTTCATTCTAAAAACGGACAGAACTTTCCGATAGACCTAATATATTCATCATCAAACATGTATTTATAAGTTTGCTTTAAAATTATGTTCATTATGTTCAGCAAGGAAATTTTTATATGTCTATACCTTAAATATCAAGCATAATGAAACAGTGTGACACGCATATAAAAATAATGAATGCATACATTTCTGTTTAATACATTGTAATCTTTCGACTTATAAAATTGAATGATTTAATCTACATTAAATAACACTTGATCGTAAAATAGTTCAATAAAGAATTTTATTTTTTTGTATTTATTAATCTGAGTTATTCCTTTATAAAATTTTTACATAAAAATTGTTTCTTCGTAAAATTATACAAAATCAGTGAGTACTTTTCATTTCCAGATTAACATTAAACTTGTACAAATCGTTATTGCTCGTAGTTCCAATAATCTCTCTCCCTCACATGTAATAGTTCTAAAAGTACTAAAAATGCCACAAAACTTTTTAAAAGTGCCAACAAAACTCTTTCTGAGAAGATAAAATTACTTCTGATGGTCGCACAAGTCAATATTTTCAGGATCAAATCTTGTAAAGCAATATTTTTTTATTTTTCTGCAATGTTTTTTTACGGTTGGTGGTGAAGTATTTTTTGCCTGAAATAGGAACTCTTATATTAATCTCGAAACAGAAAAGTATATGCAGAGTACAAAGATTAAATAAAAAAAACTTTTTTTATACTTTAAATTTTCCATTTTTGGATTTTTTAATATAAGATACATTCACCGTAGAAGAAAAATGAACAAACTTTAAGCTATTCTTTTTAAAAAAATTATAATCTAAAATTATGTTCTTATTATCTATTAGAATTTAAAATGTATAGATTATTACTAATCGTACTTGAACAACTTCTTATAAGGTAATCAACAATTAAAGTCCCGTTAACTCTCAATTCACTCGTTATATATATATATATAATTATCATAATATTATATTTAATTATCAAAGAAATTTATTTTGTGTATCTGATATATACGCAATGCATATCTAAATATACAATTCATATATATATAATTTGGTAGATACACAAAATTTAATTTGTGCAGCTGAATATGTATGAATGGTGTACGGGGAAATAAAATTTTATTTATTCATTTTTCAGTGCATCTTAATTTAGATTTCACATACAAGAAATATATCTTGTGGTTCTTCTGGATTGAAATAGGAAATATCTGAAATAAAAAGGATACAAAGTATATACATAATATCAGAAACATTTAAATATTTAAATCATTATTTGAAAACATGGAGATGCTAAGAAAATTTATTAACATAATTAAATTAGTTCTATTTTATTAGTCGAAATTTAATAGTACTGATGTTTGTGGAGGATAATTAGGAATTCTATACAACCAAAAAATATTAGTATTACGCCCATCATATTTTATTAGTATTTCATTAATCAAACATTTATAGATTCTGCTTAAATTTCAGCTATGGAATCCATTTTAAATTGTAAATCCAGATCGAATTATTCGTTTTTTTTCCCCCAAAAAATGTAACATCAAAAGAGAAATAAATTAAACCACATCAATGAAATATTTTTAGTAAAGCCCCAGTCATTCTGTAAATCAATCGAATTTCATAATTTCCATTAATTAAAAAGCTAGGATTAATTATTGAAAAGGAAACAAGGTTATTGTTATATTTTGCTGTATCTAATTCAGTTATTTTAGATGGTTTATAGAGAACTATTTATAGCTGTAATTCTCTACAGAAAGTTTTGATGATTTAAAACTTTTTCAGAGTTGTTTTTCAAATTATTTCCGAAAATGATATCAGTACAACATTTTTTACATAGTGCTGTTATTGCATTTGCATATGACCCTTGGCTAGGCCAGGTCAGGGACGGGCGAGTGAAGTCAGACAGAGCGTCTTCTGTTTTTGAACAGAGCATCTCCCTATGAATGTGGATTTTGGCTCATAGATGGCAGCACCACATTGATCTTCCAATTTAGAGATTGAAGCCAAAGAAGACCCATGTCCTGTTTCCAACCACCCCTAGAGTTATTAATTTCGAATGGGAACATGAAGGACATTGTAGCTACGACATATTTTATGTACCCCAGTCGCCATTAGTGAACACGATGGTCTTTTGTCGGCCGGGAATTCAATCCACACCCTTGGGATTGCAAGACCGACCCCCTAACCAACTAGGCTACATGCGTAATGTAATTGTTGAAACAATGCTAAAGTACATTTGCTCTAATTTGGGTTTACCAATTTAGGGATAAAAAGCCTGGGAAAACCCAAGACCCGGCCCCTAACATCCCCAGAAATATAAATTTTGAATGGGAATATGGAGGACATTGTGACGTTAACATATTTTACGTGCCCCAGTCGCCATTAGCGAACACGACGGATCTTCGTATAAGCCGGGATATTTACATAGTACCAGACATGACGTAATTCCCCGTATGTATGTTTGAATACAAAATACAATCAATGCCACTTGAATAATAATGGCATCAATTCTTATTTGAAATATGGTTTTATTTGGAATCATAAAACGTTCAAGTGATCTATATGGGCTTACAAGTTTCATTTGCATTTTGTTATGCCATTTGTTGCAAAATACCTTATGTCAGAATTCTCATTATTTTGTAATCAAGCTTAGAAATGAAATGAAATCTCTAATATTTATTTTTTAACAGCATTCCCACATCACTTGTTTTAATTAAACAATTCATGTAAATGTTATGTGTTTTTCATTATACTTTACAAAAGATAAAAAAATAATTGAATTTAAATTATTGTAATTATAAATAACATAATCACAATACAATTCTAAATATATAAATTTAAAATTAATGAATGAATTAATTACCCTTAATTTATAGATAAATCCAAAATTCACAGAAAACTTTATTTAATTGTTATTTATCAAATTTTTAGAGTTCGAAACATTAGTTTTAATGTAAAATAATAATAGATGAAATTGCTTTAATTATAATTATATATTAGAAAATATAATGTTTCACTACTTCCAGTAATGCTCACTTAAAATATAAATATTTTTGTTCTTATATTTAAAAATTTCTTTCCTTTCTTACTAAATCCATACATTTAACTATATTCAAAGTAAACATAAATTGGAGACTATTAAGTATAACTATCGGAGAGATTATACAAAAATATCCAATATTAAATGTCACTCCTTAATGAATTTCAGTAAAATAAAAAAATTAATTTGAAATAAGTGCGAAAAAGTTTTAACCCGGCAAAAATATTGAAAATAAGTAAAAATGTTCAATGCACACTGATTGGAGTTAAGGTAAATATTGGAAACAAAACCCTAGTGATATTTAGCATTATAAAGCTGCAGATTTTGCCTTTGGCAAAGTTGTTTTAAACTGAATAACACCTGATCACTGAGTAGAAAAGTCCTTAGGGAGTATAATTTTTAGTTCAAGAATCCTTTCAATTATTCAGACAAAAGCCCTTAGGGTATGATATTGCTTATCGGAAAAAATCTTAACAATTAAAAATTTGAAAATGCAAATACATTTTCTTATATGAATAGAAAATTAAAAATTTACAAACTCAAATTAAAGAATTGCCATTACAAAAGACTTTCACAAGTGACTTAATATGGAATTTGAAATATGCTCGTATATATCGAATGTGAATTGAAAGATAGATATTTTCCATCATTAATAAAACTCAAGTGAACTAATTTTAGATAATTAATTGATTTATTTAATTTTCGCATTCTTTTACTTCAAAATTATAAAAACTTCTTTAATCGTAAAACCTTGTTAAAAATTGATAACCACAGAATAAAATGAAAACAATAACTATGAAACTCAATTCAAAAATTCTGAAAAAAGAAGTATAATTTATTGAAGTTTGTGAAATATATATTTCATTGATTTGAATGCTCTGTTGTTGTTGTTTTCGTGTGCTAGCTAGGCTGGCAATATTGGGTAAGCATCTCCACTTTTCCAACTGAACGTTAATTTGGTGTGGAGTCCGACTTCTTCAGTACACCATGCCATATCACACCACCACAAACCCGTTCATAGGGAGGACCACATTCATCCATCTTCTCAGAAGAAGAAAGGACAAAGAAGCACAGAGAAAGAAAGAAAGAAAACTTCCATGTCCGAAGTGGGATTCGGACTCGGAACCAACTGTCTGGAACGCGAACAACTCAGCAATTGCCCGGTGATTTGAATTCTCTTGTCCACAAATGATCGGTTCTTAGCTAACACAACACAAAGGGATGATGACGTCATGCCCTGCCAACTGTGCTATAAATGATATCCACATCCTTAATATTAAATATAGGGTATTTCAATTAAAATTTAGCAATATCAGACGAAGTCTTACTTTAATCTTTTCTGTAGCCTATCAAATATTTCAATTGGTTATATACCACTGTATAAAATGATAGTTTTAATTTGGTTGGACATGGAGTTATTGTAACTTGTTAAGAAGTGAAGACTACATTAGATGTAAATAACGTTAATAAAATAAAATCCAAAATTCATTTTTAAAGATCCATAAAAATATCAATCAGGAACACTGCTTAGCACTATTATGACAATAAAAATATCTCTAAGGCTAGCTTAAATCATTCACTCATTCAATGAAAGACGAGAAATCATCAAATGATTCATTATATTACAATGATATCTTTTCGGTTCTTTATAATTGCATACTACTTAAAGTATATACTAATAATTAACTATTCACAATAAAACTCTGGTATAAAAATTAACATGTCTTATATTAGGTTAGAACAGCAAAATTGTTTCTTTAAAAATTCCTTAATATTTTCGTGAATAAAGGTTTTTCTTAATATCTGAATATATAATTTTATTGAAATCAATACTATTCTATCAATAATCAAGTAGTAAGGATGTCTTTTTTTATTCTGCAAGAAGCACTGATTCGATTGCTGTTAAATCATTACAATAAATAATTTTCTTAATTATCTTGTCAATATCGTCTAATTGATGTGCCCTGTTTCAAGTAAATGTGAGTATATAAATTAGTACACAGTCATTATAAATTTAATTTCATAACTTCCCTATGGAATCACGTATAACACATGTGATAATCGAATAATTATTTTTTGGATTAACAATCAATTGTGAATTTCAGTAATGAAATAATTGTGACTATTGAATTCCTCAAAAATATATTCCAATAAATAAAACTGAAGGAACTAATAAAAGTTGATGTTATAATAGAATACAAAAATGTGACTACCTTTGACAAAATAATACTTGCATAAGTTACAGCACCTTTAAACAGATTTCAACACACATAGTAATTCTTCAGTGCTCCCAAGGCAGATATTGAACTTTGGTTTTGATAATGATAACACAGTTGCCTTCATTATTCCATGGAATCGACCACACATTACAAAATCCAAAGTATCGCAATTCAGCAGGGATGCACCTTGAAAAATGAATTCATTTCTCACCAGTTAAGATCTTTCTGTAACACTTTTCAAGCACAGGCTGAAGCTATAAATTTTACTACTTTAAGTCTATAGGGGGCGCTAATTTTCGAACATTTTAAAGCAAACAGGAACAGAGCAAACTCACTCAACACGCTAAGGTGAGGCTTAATATTATGTGCATTATGGGAATAGCGTATGGATATTTGATGACGTCACGGCATTTGCATATTTCTGACAACACGCGTCTGTTAAGGATATTATTCCCAAGGTTATATTTCCTGGAACACCGCATGGAATTGTCAGTAGATTTTAATAAAATGGTAATGGACCCTTCTTTCCCCAACGCTTTTACAATAGAAAAGGCTCGTTTCTTGAATATTAGTATCTTTTAAGGGAAATGCGAATTTAACAAACGGTAAGAGATGTTTCTTTTGTCCAGTTGTACCTGTGTTTAGTTACTACGAACTGGAAATTAATTACATTAAATAACTTCGTTATTAATTATATACGCTGCAAATGTTATGTAATATCCAATGTTTGAGGATTAAAAATGCTTCGTTTCTTAGTGTAACTCTTAAAATAAATTACTCTAACATTTTATCTTCAAGCTAATTCACCTTTATAAATGTAATAATTTAATGACATCTGTTTTTAAATTCAAGGTGCATTGTTTTTGAAATTCGAAAAATTCATTTGTATTTAAAAATACTCATATGCTGACATAATAATCAAAGATTAACTGTGATGTAAAAATTTAAAATAAATTAATAGCTTTCAATAATGACTAAATTTTAATATTGAAGTTTTCTAGACTTTTTTAAACTTTCCTATTGTTGATATTTTTTTGTCGAGTGCCAACCAGGCTGGCAAGATAAGTGCGCTACTGAACGTTTTCAACTGTATTGTAATTTGGTGTAGAGTCCGACTTTTTCAGGACACGCATGCCATAGGTACCAATTTATAGGGTAGGCAACCATTCATACAAGGGAAGGACAAGGACAAGAGAGAAAGTACATCAATACCGGAACCGTGATTCAAACCCAGAGCCTCCCTATCTGACGTCGTGTACGCTCACCACTTGTTAGGGTGGGCTGTGTTAAATGCTATAATTCTTTAAATAAATTTTTGCAATAAATTACATACATTTTGGTACATAACTACAAAATTTTACTTAAATTTAATAAATAGACATTAAAATTTTTACATGATACATATTCTTTAATAAGTTACTTATATATAATTTAACTTTTTATTGTGTTCATACACAATATAACTTTATTACTCATTAAGTAGAGTCCTTTAAAACGGGAGTCTTCTTAATGAGTAATAAAATTACATTGTACATGTAACTTTACTAGTTAAGATTACTCATTAAGAATTATTGCTCATAATTCTTAATGAGTAATTCAAAGAAGATACCATTAAAATTGGAATACAATTATAAGGTCCTCGCATTAGTATTATAGGTTGTATTTAATATCAATGACAAAATACAGCCTTCTTGCATAATATAGATGATTAAAATATTTCAAATAAAGTCTATTTGCTGAATGTACGGAAAATATTTTCTTAAGAGGGATTTGCTCATAAATATTTGTGAATTTAATTAGAAACGATGCGCTTGCAAATTGCAGAATTTTGCTTCCTGGTGAAACATAATATTGAAACACTTAGGCAAGTAATCCAAAATTAAACTCTGAAGCATTTCTTATTCGGAAATCTCTAGTAAATATTTGTTAGCTTAATTAGTACATCAAATATGAATAGAAATTAAAAAATTTTGTTTCGATATCAAAACCGTAAAATTGAGAAATCTGACCAGAATAAACGAACATGAAAGTATAAAGCTTTGTATAAAGGAGAATTCTTCAGCATTTGTAAACTTCATAAAAATGTTTAAACATTAACACACGTAAAAAAAATTGATATCTTGAATATTTTTATGTCAAGAAATAAAATTGTATTTCTTGACACTTTGATATCACGAAATCGGAAAATAAATCGATATTAAAGTCGAATATTATTACTGTTTTTAATTAAGATAATTTTTGTAAAATAATTTTTGTGAATAAGTACATAGTAAAATGAAAGAAAAGGCAACAAGTAGTAAATCAAAAATTGATCCAAAATAACATTTTTGTGCTTACATGCTACTGTTTTTCTTTTCTGGTAAATTGGTTTTATTAATTGAATATTGATTTTTATAAAATCTAATTATATATACAATGACATTTTATACCTCAATATAACATTGTTAACGTAATGAATATCTGATAAAATTATGATAATAGCTATAAATAATTAGACTAAATAGATAAAATCTTTTTAATCATACCCTATAAAAACAGTTAATATCGAATTCAACTATATGAACTTAATGTCTTAAATTATTAAAAAAAAATTACTTTTATACTTCCTGGATTTACATCGACACAATCAATTTTTTGACTTACAGTTGCTCGTACAAAATAAGAAGTTCGTTTATAATTAATAGATACACAACTAAATAACTAAATATACAACGTTGTTGTTATTCCTTATGATACTTGGTGAAGCCAAGCCCGGCCGTCTGAGACTAGACAAATGAAAAAAGAAAGAGCACCTATCGTTTTTGAACAGAGCACCCTCTCAAGAGGGTGGAAGTACGACTTGGATCATAGATGGCAGCACTATTTGGGCCTTCGATTAGAATTTAGAGATAAGAAGCCAAGGAAAACATAAGGCCTGACTTTTACCACCCCCAGAGGTATTAATTTGGAATGGGAACATAGAGGACAGACATTACGACCACGACATATTTTACGTGTCTCACTCGCCATTCGAGAACACGACTGATCTTTGGATAAGCCGGGATTTGAACTCACCATCCTCTGGTAACGAGAACGATAGCGTAATCAATCAGGCCTCCGTGGCCCAATAGGCTGTTGAAAGGAATTAGTTAGTTAAAGTATCTTTTTTATAGAATTAACAGCAAAGTTATGTAAAACAAAAGGAATTATTGTCTCGCTTCTACAGCCAAAAAAAAGAAAACATACGAAAGGTTGACTGGCCTGGAAGATAAATCTATCATTTAGAGCCTCATAATTTTGAACCATTGTCTACCGACGAAGCCAAGCAATGTCAATGTGACACCAGCGGAAGGACTTTAGACGTCACCGATTAAATTAGATATGTGCCAAACCTACGGATCTCATGAAAACCAGTGGGAGGGAATGAAATCACCGAATCAATCGCTCTAACAAATAATGCTTCATAAAAAATAATGATAATGTGTCAGTAAAAATAACGATGTGTTATAAAAATAATGATAATGTGAGTGCAGTTACTGATTCACAAGAGGGTCACACTGAGCTAGCACAAGAAAAAAGTTGTCATACAAATAAGTCGTCGAATAATCCGTTGCAATTTTTTCGGTGAGTAGTCGAAGATACATACTGCCACAATAATGTAACGTTATAAGATAAAAAATTATATTTTCGAAAAAAAGCTTCCAATGTGAAAAATATGTTTTTGTATCCACCTCATCGCTGATAAACTCGATGAATTGAAATGAAACTACCAGATCACGATAGACGTGATGATTTCACTCGGAATTATCACTCTGGTGATAATTCCGAGAAGTTGCTAGTAAAACTATTCAATTCTTAATAATTTTTAAAACAAAATTTAAAATTAAAATTTTGCTTATTATTAAATGAAAGAAATGGATTATATTCAAACCGCGCTTTGTACAGCTTTTTTCTTTTGTAATACGTATGTTTTGTTTTTAACCTTATATTAATATATTTGTTACTCTTTTTTTAATTTCCTTCTCTATAGCCTTTAGTTTAAAATCTGCTGCGTAACTTACACGCTTTCGTGTCACCAAGATGATATTGAATGTTTTCAGAGCTCATGGCATGCCGAAAAGTGAAATAAAGGTAACCAACAGCAACTGCAATATCTTTACGAGGAACTAAATTCGTTCCTGAACATAATTACACAAAGCTGATTAAAACTGAATTAAGTCAACTGAGCCGTGGTGCCATCTGTTATTTCTTTATAAAACAAAAACGGCATTTTTTTTTTTTCAAAAACTTTATTGTAAGCTTTTCGGAAGGAGAATGTTTTTATCACATTATCCGAGGTGGCGTATAATACGCACAACGGAATTAAAAACGTTTTTAACATATAATCAGCGAATTACTTACAGGTATTCTTCTATAAATAATCCATGTAATAAGGCGTTGTGGTACTTTTATGTTCTCCAGGAGATTCCATTTGGTAAAATTGTAAATATTTCAATATTTGTGAATAATATAGTAAAATTAATCACGATATTAGAGTCAAATTCATGTGTCTTTAAGCAAAATTTTGTAACAACATTATTGTTTGTTTAAAATTTTTTCCAATTTGCCTTGGCTTATTTGTGGGAAATATTTTAAGTGAAAAAATTTGTTATAAATATTTTCAGTTACGGGGGAATTTTTTTATCTAATCTTTGCATGAAAAAGAGCAAATTAAAAAAATAACTATAAATTATTTTAACAGAATAAAAAAATCCCATTTTTTAATTTTAGTTCCAACATTTTTTTTTTATGTTGCACATTTTTAAGTATCACTCAACTCACTTCATGGGGTTGTTCTAAAGATTTCTATTCATACATTTTTAATATTTTTAAAATTTAAAAATATATTTTCTTGGCCTTTTTAAATTTAAAAAATTGTCTTTAGATTCAAGAATAGCAATTAAAATATTGTTAAATGTTAAAATTCTTGAATATTTCCCAACGAAAAAGTAAGCATCTTATTAATATTCTTTTAAAAAATAGAATAACTTTAAAATGAATTTTTTAGCCTTGTTTTTATAACTATATTTATTTAAGGCAGTATTATATATTAGAAATATATTGATTTATTTCAATAAATTATTATAATCGTTTTTTTTAAACTCAGCTCTTAATTGTTAGATTATAGTTTATTTTGTGAATGGAATCAATGAATAGAATCGTTCTAATAAAAAAAATGAAATGATATGAATAAAATTTCTAAGTATCAAAAAATTGAGTAGATATTATGGAGAAAATTTAGACAAGTTAATAAAATAGCTTGCCTTACTTTCAGAAAGTTTAAAACGACACATGTCGCAGGTGATATTGGAAAAAAAAAACTAAGCCTCTTTTGAAAAGCTATTGGCAGGATTAAAGCTATTTTTTCACTAGTAATTTAAAGGTTTTTATTTGCTGTTGTAATATTGTTCTCCTTTTAAGCTACTCAATTAATTGTCTTAAGTTAGGATAGATTTTTTTTTTTTTGCATTCTTTTTATTAGGCGGGAATTGATATCCATGTTCAAGAGTAAAGGAAAAAAATTTTACTTGCTGACCAGGCAAAAATGAAATTGTTAGGTATTTTCTCTCTTTTTAATTATTTTGTAATGTCGATTTAATTTTTTTTCAAATTTACTTCTCAATTTTTTTTAATTAAAGAAATTAGTTGTTAATTTTGCATTACTTTTCCATACATAATACAGGTTGTGATGCCCTGGTTGGTTAGGACAGTGGTTCTTAACCTTTTTAAGCCGCGACCTAAATTTGAGAAATATGTTCATGTCGCGACCCAAAAAAAAGTAAAAATTTTTCCATTGCTTTATTTTAGAGCGTATTTTTAAAAAATCTTCAATCCTACGATGATGATTTTTTTAACTTAAATTTTTTATTTATTTTTTTAATACTAAAGATAAACAAAAGTATTTTTCGATCCAAGGAAAATTTAATTAATAATCAAGTGTTTTTAATAATTTTTATTCACCAAATTAAAATATATTTATAACTTTCTGAAAATAATTGACATTTTAACTTATTCCTAAAAAAAAAAAGAAATATCAATACATATGTTAAGTCTTTTAAATTTTAAATGCAAGTCATACAGTTTTAATGAGAACCTTGTGCTTGAATACATTTTGAAAGATCTTCAAACCTCGGTTGAATGCTTGTCAAGGAACACCTTATATCTATTTCAGGATTTAACTTGTTCCGGTAATTGTTTTTGATTACACACAGAGCCGAAAAACCAGCCTCACACATATATGTTGTTGAAAAGGGCAATGATACTTTTAGGGCTTCTTTAACAGTTATTGGCTTATCGGTTTTTAATTTTAACCAGAAAGCACATAAAGATTGAGTGTTTTTGTAGAAATTGTATCGAAGTGCTTGGTCACTTTGTATTTCTATTGATTGTTCTTGAAATTGATTAATATTAACAAATTCCCCATGCAAATTACTTACATCAAAATTAAATGGCATTCGAGCCCAATTATATTTGAAAACATCGTCTGCAGGGAAATATCGATCAAAGTCTGCTATTAGTTTTTCTAAATGATTAATAATAATTTTCTGTATTTCAAAATCTGTGATATCAATATTATAGTCTTCAACAAGTAAATTAAGTGTATTACTAACTTTTTTGGTTCGACTCAGCGCGACCCAAGAAATATGCTTCACGACCCAATTTTGGGTCGCGACCCATAGATTAGGAACCGCTGGGTTATGATGTCGTTCTCGCTACCGGAAGGAGGTGAGTTCGAATTCCATATTATCCGAAAATCCCTCGTGTTCATTAAGGGCGACTGGGGCTCTTAATGTATATTGTGGTCGCAATACCTTCCATGCTTCCGTTTTCCTTTTAATCACATGAAGGATCTTTCTTGTATATAATACTTGAAGTTTAATTTAACCGTCATGTTTCGTAGCCTGATTGAATTATTACAAATTAAAAGGCACGAGGAGATTGTTCGAATGGATTTCTGACTTTGAGAAAAATAAAATATTTTTCTTTGGAATTTCAGTTTTTCATGATTCAATTTCCAACATTATTTTTTAAGCAATTTTGATAAAGTTTCATACAAATTCGTCAATAATTTTTTTTACTTCTAATCTAAGTATTTAAGTTAAAAACTTCTTTGCCCGTTAAACTTGTTGAAAATTTATGAAATAACAAATTTTATTTTTATTATTAAATCTTACTATTTTTATTAAGAAAAATCAAGTTACTAAAAAATTTTAACTAAGTAAATTTTCAATATTTCTGTTTAGTTTTTTTTATTTCTATAAACAATAAAATATGAAATATTTTATATAACTTATTTATCAGAAAAATTAATTTATTTAATTTAGTTCATTAATGAGAGCTCATGATGACAGTTATAAATATTCAAAAAATTTTTATTTCTAATGGCGGGCATCCTTGAGCAAGTAAGTACATTTGCCCATTTGCCGCAACAAGGCCGGAAACTGCTACTCAATTTATCGTTACTCGGTGGGCACCTGTGAACCAACACCACCACAAACCCGTTTGCAGGGCTGGCCACATTCATCCATCATCTGAGGAAAGGACAAGAAACACAGAGAGAGAGAAAGTACATCCAAGCGCCCGAGCCGGGATTCGAACCCAGGTCCGTCCTTTCCATTCGTAGTCAGTTACGCTAACCACTAGACAGGTTGAGCGGCACAGTAAAATTAGTTTTAAGCATATTATACACTAATTGACGAGAAATGGAAAAACGTTTACATTTATCTCATAATTATACAAATATTAGGATTTTTTTATAAACTTATATAGTAATGTATGTTTGCAAGTATTTATATGCATTTATCTTTTCTTTTCATAGAACACACATTTGAACATTATCTATATTTTCAATGAATTGTCATTTATTTTTCTTCCAATATACTTAAGTCAAATTAGTAAAATAAATAGGAAACAATTTGATCAATATTTTGATCAATTTTTATCGAAACCTTTTTTTTTCTTTTTTATGTCACTTATATATATACTGTATAGTCACTTATAGTTATCCCTAATAACAAACTCCCATTTTATCAGAACGAAATTCTAGATATTTAATCAATTATAGCAAACATTGTTTCATCTATAAAATATTGAAATCCTTCTAACACAATTCTCTTTTGATATTTGAAGTCTAGCTAAGATTTGATGTAAAAAGGTAAAGAGATGCGGCATCCAAATTCCCCAATATTTTAAAATAGCGCCATCAGTAATATAGAACCAGACACATAGAAGTTTGAAGTCTTGTGTTGGAGTAAGGAAAGGATACTCTACTGCTTAAGAAAGCACACATATGCATTTATTCTAGTCCAAAGTAGAGGCTAGGTTTTATTTGAAACTTTGATCGCAGTGTTTATAATTAATTAAAACCATAATTAAAACCGAATAGAATTTTATGTAATAATAATTAAGTTAAATGTAATGCACATTTAATTTATAACACTCCCATTAAATTTTTCATAAACGAGTAATATACAGTATGGTATATAATATAATATATATATTTATATATAATATGGGATTGGATCTACCTACATCCTATATTTTCAGTTTATTTTTTTAAAATAACAATAGTATTTGTTATCAAATTTGGAAAAAAAAATTTTGCATAATACATTGTACATATTTACGCTTTTCCCATCGCACAATCAGTTATTGCAAATGTATTACTTTACTGATGGAAAGTGCCTTAAAAAGAATATTCAAATAAATTCATAGTTAAATGTAATTTTCAAGTATTTCATGTTACATTTGATGTGTTTTCAAGCAGGACAGTTCGGCTGCTATATATCAGTATACCTAAGAGATAATACCTAAGGTAATATATACACTACTGGCCATTAAAATTGCTACACCAGGAAGAAATGCAGATAACAAAATTACATTTATTGGACAAATATATTATACCAGTAATAACAAGTGATTAAATTTTCAAAAAATTTGGCTGGATAGATCCTGAGAAATCAGTACCCAGAACAACCACCTCTGGTAGTAATAACAGCAGTTATACGCCTGGGCATTGAGTCAAACAGAGATTGGATTGCATGTACAGGTACAGATGCCCATGTAGCTTCAACACGATGCCACAGTTCATCAACCGTAGTGACTGGCGTTTGGTGACGAGCCACTCGCTCGGCAACCGTTGACCAGACGTTTTCTATTGGTGAAAGATCTGGAGAACGTTCTAGCCAGGGCAACAGCCGAACGTGTTCCGTATCAAGGAAGGTCCGTACAATACCGGTAACATGTGGTCGGGGATTATCCTGCTGAAACGTAGGGTTTCGCAGGGCTCGAATAAAGGGTAGAGCCACGGGTCGTAACACACCAGAAATGTAACGTGCACTCTTCAAAGCACCGTCAATGCGAACAAGAGGTGACCGAGACGTGTATCCAATGGCACCCCATACCATCACGCCAGGTAATGGGCCAGTATGACGATGACGAATGCACGCTGCCAGTGTGCGTTCACCACGATGCCGCCAAACACGGATGCGACCATCATGATGCTGTACACAGAACCTGGATTCATCTGAAAAGATGACGTCTCGCCATTCGTGCGCACAGGTTCGTCGTTCATCACACCATTGAAGGCGCTCTTGTCTATGACGCAGAGTCAAGGGAAGCCGTAGCCATGGTCTCCGAGCTGAGAGTCCATGCTGCTGCAAACGTCGTCGAACTGTTCGTGCAGACACTTGTCGTCTTCCAAACGACCCCATTTCTTGACTCACGGCTCGTGACGTGGTTGCACGATCCATTACGGCTATGCGGATAATATGACTGTCTCCTCGGCTGCTAGTGATAAGTGGCCGTTGAGATCCCTCATGACGTTCCGTATTACCGTCCTGAACCCATCGACTCCACATTCTGCTAACAATCATTGGATCTCGACCGACGCGAGCAGAAATACTGCGATAAGATAAACCGCAATCCCGGTACGCTACAATTCGACCTTTATCAAAGTCAGAAACGTTCTGGTACGCATTTATCCTTCTTACACGAGGCATCACAACAAATTTTCACCAGGCAACAGCGTTCAAATGCAATTTGTGTATGAGGAACCGGCTGAACAATTTCCTCATTTAAACACAATGTAGGTGTCGCTACTGGCGCCTGCTTTGTCTGAATGCGCTGAAAAGCTAATAATTTGCATATCACAGCACCTTCTTCCTTTCGTATATATATCACGTCTGTAGCATGTCGCCTTCTTGGTGTAGCAATTTTAATGGCCAGTAGTGTATATATGTATGTATAAATGCAATGTGCATGTGTGTAAAGTATTATATAGACACATAATACAATTTAAATAAAAATTATTCTTAAAGTATATTACCTTAAATTTAATGCTCTTCTTGTTAATGAAAATAAAATACCACTCTTATTAAAAGAAATACAAAAATATCCTTAACCTTAATATACCAAATACTGATTATTTCAGAGTGCTCAAAAATAAAAGCAAATAAATTCATTTATTTAACAATTTACAGTTTTTAAATTTACAATACCATGCAGTCTTTCAACGTAAACATAATGCTCTTGTTGATTGCGTACTTTTTGTTTTTCCTGAGAAACAACCATTTAGAAAAAATATGGAAACTTCTAATTTGAAGGTGAAGAAAAGGGGTTGGGAAAACTTTTCGGGGGTTTAAACAAAAAAATGTATGTAAAAGTGTCGAATTTTTTCACTTTATTTTTAAATACTTCAATTTTCTTAAATTTATACATAGCTTAAAATGCTTCTATAAGAAAAATGCCAAAGAAAAAAATGTAACAATTTTCATGCAGAAGTTCTTTTTGAATGGAGTAATATAAAACCATAAACGTGGTGCAATATAACACGATGTATAATGTAATCAAAATTTCCTATTTAAGTTCTGTTTATTTCTCACCAAAACAGGTTTTTTTTTATATTTGCCCCTATATATATATATATATATATATATATATATATATATAGTATGTGTGTGTGTGTGCAATACAGTATATAATATAATATGTATGGCATAAATTATATGATAATATAAATGTATATGGCATTGGTAAAAAAAGATAAAATAAAATATCTATGGCATGGAACCTCCCTACAAACTATATTTTCAGCTTATTTTAAAAAAACGATATTTTTATCAAATTTATAAAAAAAAATTGTACAATACAATGAACGTATTTACGCTTTTCGCATCGCATCATCAGTGTATCATATTACTGATGAATGGTGACTTAAAAAGAATATTAAAATATCTATGTATTTAAATGTAACTTTCAAGTATTTCGTGTGACATTTGATATAGTTTTATGGTTTTAAGCAGGATAGTTCCACTGGAGAATGTCGGTAAATCAAAGAAGTATGTGGTAGTATGTATAGACGTCTGTGGTTCTACGTCAAGCTTAGACGAAACAATGCATGTATTGTGGACAGACCACTCTGCTGTAAACGTCATCGAATGATACGCGCAGACACTGGATGATGCGTTAAAAACTGAATGTGCCGTGCTATGGTTTGTGATGTGGCTGTATGATCCATCACTGCACAATTTACCTGTCATCCCGTGAAGTTATGCACAGAGATGGATGAGACCAAATTCATTGGCCTCTCCTGCGTCCAACGATCAATTTCATTGAAGCATAATCCACAATATCGATAGGTTACTATTCTTCCTCGATCGAACGCGGATATTTGCTTAAAAAAGATCTTGTTTTTTACGAGGCATTATTAATCACTTTTTTGAAAGAAAACCACAATAAAAACAGAATATCTGAATTTAAAATCGTCTGATCTCCAAACCTCAAATATTTCTTTGAAGTGGCGCCACCGGCACATATGATTGGCGTGTGCGCTGAAATTCTAATTATTTACATATCTCATCTCTAATGCATGCTGTAAGTTTCATGTTATTTGCATTCTTTCTTAAGGGTGTTACATTTGCGGTGGTCTGCAGTGTATTCATATTTGTTCCAAATTTTAAAAATTCTTCGAATATATATATATATAAATAGTTTTTAACAATAAAAAGTTTGTCAAGGCACATAAAAAATTTATCTCCAGTGAATATAAAAATCTCTTCTTGGTTAATAAAATCACTAAAATCTACAATCATGTCTCCACTAACATAGAAAGAAACGAATTTGAGAAACGTGCTTTCGAGACAGACAAAATACGATTTATGTTGATGATGCCAGATGCATTTACCTCGCAATACCATCAATCCTATCTTCCACCCATTTTGTTTGACTGAATAAACAAATTTCTTTTATCAGAAAATCCACCGTACAAAAGCAGCTGCTTTTAATCCTCACTAACGCTTTGCTATGAATGTCTGTGAGATAGAATAATAAAAAAAGAACGGATGAAAGAAAAACTACTGTCAAGTTTGTTCTGCGGTTAATAGATGGCAGTGCGGAGACAATGATAAATGATTTCAGTGTGATCGTCTCTTCTCAACTTCACGCTGAACATAATCGGCTCCATGGAGGTATTTATCTTCTAGGCATTCGAATATCTGTTTATTGTTGCTTTGCTTAAGAAAGAGAAGAACAGCAAATGTCGAGTGTTTTTCATTCGTTGCAACTACAAAAGAAAATCAAAGCAGAAATTCAAATTTTGAAGGTAAAGAAAATGTTTCGTCATATTTGAGTTACACATTTTTTTATTTAATATCATGTGTGTATATATGTGTGTGTATGTTTATGTATATATGTATATATGTATATATGCATATATGTATATATTTGTATATGTATGTATATATGTATATGTATACATTATTACCCCGCTTTTACGTTCCCGGATTTTGATCCTCAGTAATATATCCTTCATTCTTTTTAAATATACTATAAGGCTATATACATAACGCTGTGATACGCTTTCGATATAGTGTCTTCAACATGTACGCACATGAAGCCCATAAGTTTATGAATGAATAAAATACTGCATTATTCAAAGAAATTTTGTTTTCCTCAAAATTTGATTATTTCCTTAAAATTCCAATATTCCACACGATTCTCTGGAGAATTTCCTTAAAATTCGCAATATTCCTCAAGATTCCCTAGTAAATTTCCTTGTTTTAAAATTTCCAGGAATTTTATATCTACCAACGGTATTTCCCTTACAAAATTTCCATTATTTAGAACTGGTTTAGTTTTAACTTATATTTCTACACTACTCTCAATGAACATGGAATATTACCAAGACAGATTAAGCACATTTTTATTTTCATTCAGACAGACCCTGTAAATACTCATAACTGCTAAATTTGTGTATCAGAATGTCTGTTTTCAATCTGTCAGCTTCGATTGACTTTCCAAAAGAAACGGTGTATTATGGATTTACATATAATCATTTATTCTCAGAGAATATTTATTCGATAAATTAGGGCTAGTGATCCAGTCAGGGATGTGCGCTGTTGTTAAGGAATAAAATTGAGCCGAATTTGCGGACAGGTTAGCAATTTTCGTGCATAGGACTTCTGCTGGATGTATCTCCACCACACATTGTAGGTATGTATGTATCTAAATCATTTTGCAGAAGAAATTATCATCAATTACCACATTCCTGACCTCCTTGATCCCACAATCCAAGTGACTTTTGATTTCAGAGGAGATTGAAAAATCTTGTAGAAGTGATAACTCACAATCATCATCTTTGGACAGCATATCATAACATTTCCCAGAACACACTAAAATTTCTCCTGATCACATTCTAGGTTGTTTGGGCTGGCTTCTCCAATGAGGGCCTTACTGACTTTTAGTTTTGGACTTCTTCAGGGTGCAGTTTCATGGACTTGATTTACCTCCGCTAATCTCGGGGATGTGCAACAACAATACACTAATATCAACTGAAAAGTATGCTATCTTACAGTTCCAGATAGTAACTAACATTAATAGAAATATTGCATACACCTACATCTCTCGTTTTTAAGCAGCAGCTAGGATCGAACTCCCAACCCTTCATTTTGAAAATTACCACTAGGCCAAAATGAGCTCAGTGACTTTATGTACATAAAATTGCATTTATATCAGTCTACAGATTTTCTACAATCTATTATTACCCTAATGGGCATGATATTGAACATTGCTACATCTCGCGTTTTTAAACAGAAGCTAAGATTGAATTCTTAACCCTTCATTTTGTAACACTAGTAAGACACTAGTAACACTAGGCCAAAACGAACTCAATGACTTTAAATAAATGAAATTAACTATATATCAGTCAAAAGACTTTCTTCAATCCATTAGTGAAAATTTATTCTCATTTATTACAATTTATTATGCATTTTCTTATGATTTTTAAAATTATTTGTTACAATTATTAAGTTCTTTAATACTATATTCCCTTTATTAATAATATATACATTCTATTGATGTTGAATAGTTTAATGTCTTCTATATGCATAAATAATTTCAGTAAACAATTATAATCTCTTTCCACAAATTCATAAGTTCAATTTGCATTAGTCCAGAAAAACAGAGTTTTAACTGAATTTTCCGAATTTTTTAAAATAAAAGAGCAGAAATTCCTTGAACTTAAAAGCAAAATCTCCAAAGTATTAAGGAAATGTACAACATTTCAGTCACTATTGTTACTGTAATTATTATCCTCGAAGGAAATATAAACTAGCTTACGACCCTGTAGCCTTCTCTCCAGTTACCATGTATTATAATTATTTTTATTCTCAAGGGAATAAAATATAATAGAAGTAAAATAAAACAAACTATAATATGAAATAAGCGTACTATAATAGATTATTTGGATTAAAGTATTTCGCAACAATCTTGTTTTCACGATATTTAATTTTAAAATATCTTTCGATATTAATCACCAGCTGCAATCTCATAAATAATATCAAAAACGTCGATTGATACCATCACCTTTCACGCTGAGTTGTTTTCTGAGCTTATTCATAAACAATGCATACAAAATTTATCTATTCAAAAAGTAATATTTGCCAAAAAATTCATTAACAAGACAAAAATTATCAATTTCCTTTGGTTTATTAAGGTATTTGAAAAATTCCCCAGATATAGGGTAACTTTTTAATTACCTCTTGTTTATATAAAAATTTCTGTAAAAGGGTTCATTTTGCTCTGTATATCGAATAAAAAAAACAACCAATTACACCATAGTTGTGATATAAAATTCAGTTAAAATAAATTTGTGTTTTTCTTGAGAACAAGTTTGATGTTTTTACTCTCTAATAACAATTTTGCATGCCAAAGGCAGATTGGGATACATTATATAAAGTGGATTATAATCTATAACAAATTCATACCCAAGGTGGGGGAAAATGTGCTTTAGGTCCAATACTTGGCTCGTTTTCAAAATTGCCAATGCCATGGAGAAAATTCTACCGCTATTTCAAAGTGAAACTTAATTAGCGACCAATGAAAACATTAAAACAAAAGAGTAATTAATGAACATGCGCCAAAAAGTGCTTCAAATTCGCGAGTTGGCGAAGTAGAGGACCTAAAGTGCAATTTAACCCCTAGGTGGATATCGAACCTACAAACTCTTGAGCTACAAAACTAGAGAATTAACTTTTTCAATTGCTAAATCAATTTCTTAATGAAAGAAATTTAAGAATGCGTCTTATTAATATCAATTAGTAAAAACATTGATTCTCTATTTATTCGTTTTGCAAACAAATAAAACATATTTTATTTTATTCATTTTATACTCGATTATTATTTTTATTTTATCGATTATACACATTATTCAATAGGGGTGGTGATCGTTAATACAGGTTTGATAATACGTATAATTTTCCGTGGTATTCGCGAAAGAAAAGGAACAGCTAAATAAATTGCGGTCGTAAAAAAGGACGTTATTAAACTTTACACAGACAGAAGTAAAGGTGGGAATAACCAATCAGGAAGCGGCATAACTCTAGATAGAGATCAAGACATAAAAGTTAGAAATCTAGACTTTTACTCCATTTTTTGGAGCAAACTTTACCATTGAAGTAGGTCTCAGGACCATACATGTGGAAAAACTTCATCGTGAGGTTTGATTCTCTTGGTCAGCAAGAGTGAAATTCAGCATCTAAAAGGAGTGGAATGATTCGGATGTCTGAATTAGCATTTCCATACTAGACGTGATTAAATAGATTTTCCTTTTTCGGATTTTGCATCTGAAATGGATTCCCTCGCATGTCGATACTTATGGAAATCAGGTTGCAGATAAACTGGCTAAGAGAGGTTTAGAAGCCCTGACCCCTTTCCCAATCAAGACATTCTACGAAATCTCTACAGGCAGGATGAATTTTAACAAGATTAAAATTCAAATCCCTCCAATAACAGACTGGTGTAAATGATCTAGTCCTGGTTGTTCCACAGTTCTCACTTGTGAATGGAAAGGTCAGATTGCTTTCCCTGATTTTCCAGTGGCCACGTAAGAATTCTTTGTTTCTATAGGAATCAGAAGATTTTTCCAATCCAAATCAATATTTGAAAGCAAATCTCTCCGATAAAAGAATGGTACACAAGATCTATCCTTGCTTGATCTCTAGTCCTCATTTGCGACTAGAAAGATCAGACTGCTTATTCCAGATTTGTCAGTGATCATTTGAGGGGGCTTTGTTTCTATAGCTGTAAGATTTTTCCAATCCAGAACAAGTTTAAAAGGCAAATCACTCCAATAAAAGAATGGTACACAAGATCTATCCCTGATTGTTCTCTAAGCCTCACTTGTGACCGCAAAGGTCAGACTGCTTTTTCCTAATTTGCTAGTGGCCTCTTAAGGGGTTTTTGCTTCCTTAAGAGTCAAAAAATGTTTCCAATGCAGAACAATATCAAAAAGCGAATCACTCCAATAAAAGAATGGTACACAAGATCTATCCCTGATTGTTCTCTAAGCCTCACTTGTGACCGCAAAGGTCAAACTGCTTTTTCCTGATTTACTAGTGGCTTCTTAAGGGGTTTTTCTTTCTTTAAGAGTCAAAAGATATTTCCAATGCAGAACTAGTGCAGAAGGAAAATCCCCCCCCCCAATAAAATAATGGTACTCATGATGTCATTTTGTTCCATAGGTCTCACTTGCAACCGGAAAGGTAAGATTGCTTTTTCTTGATTCGCTGTTGCCACTTAAGGGGTTTTTATTTCTTTAAGAGTCAGAAGATGTTTCCAATCCAGAACAAGTTTAAAAGGCAAATCACTCCAATAAAAGAATGGTACACAAGATCTTTGCCTTTCGGCCTGACTTGCGACTAAAAGGTCGAACTGTTTTTACCAGATTTTGCAGTGTCCACTAAAGGGGTCTTTCTTTCTATAGAATTCAAATGATTTTACCAACATGTAACAAATGCGTTTCAGAAAATGATTCTCCAGAACACATTTTGGAATGTCTTCAGCTCTCCCGCGACGACTTAATTTGAAATCCTTTAAAGTGTTTGGATTTCTTGAGGGTTAATAATCTCATGGACCTTGTCTAGCGATCGCTAGACAAGGTCCATAATATTAAAATTAAGTGAAGATTTATAAAAATTAAAGTAATTGAATTTACCTTGTAAATCTTATATTTATATTATACAAATACTATAATTTACAAATAATATTATAATATACAATGATATTATCATATACAAATACTTCTTATTGGGAATTATATTTCGTAGGTATTATTAGCGAATATATCGAAGAAAATTATTTTATTTACGAAATTAAAAATCCAAGCATTCACATACCTTTAAATTAGTTATTAATTTCATGAAGTAAAGAAAAGTTCTAACATTTCATTTTATAAATTTCTGACATTTATTTGATATCAAACTGCAAAAGTAATAAAAGATGTTTATTCAAAGAATTTTCATATTAGATTAAACGTACATTTCAATAAAATTTATTTAAGCAAAACTATACAATTTAAGGTACTGGGCTCGTGAAATATTTTCAGGTTATATAATGTGATTTGCAATTTACATATTGGGAGAGATTTAAAGATAGTTTTATAAAAGGAATAACTATGAATGTTTGATAGAACATAAAATAACTTTATAAAAAATAGGTTGCAATTTTCAGATTGCTCTTACTTTTTACCAATAAATGGCTAAACAAAGAATAGAAATTTGTAAGTTTACATTTTGGATATGAAAAAAATCCAAATATGCTCCCATTATTTCATTTCACATTTCTATTTGTTCCACGGAAGAAAAAATATTCTAAGAAACATGTCTTGACAATCGGAATCACTCACTCACGCACAAACACAAATATGGAACAACGAGCATTTAATGATTCCGTGAAATTTGTAGCTGAATGAGCTACGTTTTCTTTCAATGTTTTTCTCTTAAAATATTTACTAAGATCTTCACGGAAAATACTGCTATTTGCAGAGATTTTCAAAACAGAATAAAACATAAAGTAGAAATATCAAATGTACACTCATGTTTTAAAAATATTTTCTCTGATTATTTAAAACTCTTTAATTTCGGGCATTTTTTAATTAAATAATTTATGCTTAATAAAATATTTTATTCTTATCTACGTATATAAATTCATAGATACACTTACACAGATATATATATATATATTAGTTTGGGGAAAAAGAAATCCATTATTTTTACGTAAACTTTATGTAACTTCATTTGGATTCCCTTTGTAAAAAGGTTTAAAACAGCTTTCATGTAGATTTTTAGGTCTTGCGCGTTACGACTGCTGACATGCGGTTAACTTCGATCATTTTTGATATTTTATAGACATTTTCAACAATGCTGTAATCACATGCGAGGTGCATCTCTAACATGAAAAATACCCGAACGGAATCGACGAAACAAAAATTGTACCTAACTGGTTGTAACAGTCTTATATAGGACGATAAACATCTTTCACAATTTTAGCCACCCGGCTATCTTTTTCGCCGTTACAAGAGAAAAACGAAAATGTATCGAATTTTCTGTTTGTTGTCTTCCATTTTTAAAACCTTGTACTCGTAATTGAATTAATCAAACAAAAAACCGCAAGAGGATATTTTAGTGTCAAATGTCACTTTTCCAACGAGAATAAATCTTAAATTGTTTGATAGATACCTCACGAGAGAGATATCGATCACTACAGATATCTACTGAAAAAATAATGGATTACTTTTTTCCCAACCTAATATATATATATATATATATATATATATATATTATATGAGACAGGTGAAGAGTATGATATTAATATTAAGAGGCATTATAGAAGTTTAATACTTAGATAGCCCTAAGAAAGCAAAACAATTGAAAAGCCGATGGTGATTAAAATAAGAATACTCAATTATAAGGTAGGATATATGGTTAATATATTATGTAATTTGAGAGAATTTGAGTAAAACCGCGGTGACCTGGTTGGTTAGGGTGTCTTAAAATAGACCCGTCGTGTTTACTAATGGCCACTGGAGCTCGTAAAATAATCGGGTTGCATTGTCCTCCACGTTCCCATTCCAAATTAATAGCTATGGGGTGTTAGGAGTCAGGCTTTGGTTCTTCCCTGGTTTCCTTTCTCAAAATTTTAATATTTTGATGGTACTGCCATCTATGAACCAAAGTCGTACTTTCACCCTCATGGGGGGGGGCTCTTGTTCAAAAACGGAAGACGCTCTTTCTGACTTCATTTGCCCAGTTACTGACGAAAAAGACTGGCTTCGCCAAGTGTCATACAACAAGAGTTAGCCTTGTAAATGCACATACTAAATAAAAATGCACATTATAAATCAAATTAAATGAAGTACAACAACATGGCAGCTTTGTCAGGGTGTCTTGACCATACTGGCACAAATTATGGCTTTTCTACAATGTTACACCCCCTGATGAAGCTAGCCATGTGTGTATTTCATTTAATTTGATGTATTGTGTAATTTTTTTCCTGTATGCTTATTTGAATAACTCCAATTCTTAAATTACATATTGTAAAGTTAATTGTGTTTAATGGTTGTATGTTATTTCTTTTTACTGCATCTAAATGGTCTTGTCTGATTGTTTAATGTTTGGGATAAATGCATTAAAGCAGTCTTTGATTTCAGATATATATATATATATATATATATATATTTATGTTTGATTCAGTATCCTAGTAAAACTTAACCACCTTTCAAATGCTGAAAAATATATTTTAAACGCCTTCCTAGTATATTTAATCATGCTCCATTTATTTGAAACGAATATAATATGCTAGCTCACATGTTGATCTCGTTATTCTACAATTTTGAAAATTATTTAAAATTTAATTGTGTTTAGAGATAACATATTGATGGGGTCTCTAAACACAAGAATAATTATCAAAATAAAAGCTAATACAAATACGAATTAATGCAAACATAAAGCTAAAAATGAATTCATTATTAATTGGTCAGAACCAGTAATATTTGAGGCAGCTTTTTCCCTAACGAGGTGATTATTTGAAGCATTTCGAGAACACATTTCTAACAATTTCTTCAAGCAAGATCTTAAGTATTTCAGACACTATGCAAGTTAGAGTGTTTAGAAAAATAAAACTAAAAAATTATGTTTTATAGTTTTCAATAAAAAATTTTGAAATGTTTTTAAAAATACTTGTAATGGAAAAGAAATGAATACTAATGACAATTTCTGTATTCATTTTTAGTGTGAACGGAGATTAAACAATGATACTCAAAATTCTTCAGTAAAATAATAAAATTCAAAACTCATATTTCGAGATTTTTTATTTTGTCTTAAGATGAAATCGATATTATTTAAATATTGCCGCTGTTAAAGTCTGGAGATGCAGAATCTTATTTTAAATATTTTCTAATCCTCCTTCGCAGTCGATAAATATGGGCACGATTTTATTCACAACAGTTACTTTTACGTTCATATGATGAAAAAATTGTTAAATAGTTTCAACCATGCTTTTTAACTATTTCCTATAATCATGATTATTAATAACAGTTAATTCTAATCCCCTCATTAGAAAATAATCATCAAGCTATTTTAAAGCAACATACTGTTACAAATTTAAAAATTATAATTGTATTTGTCATAAAATACCTCAGACAGATCGGAAATACACACATTTTGGGCAAAAATTGCGGTATTTAGAAGTGTTGTACGTTAAAAGCGGTTATTCTAATAATTTGGTGACTTAATGATGTTTTGGAGAGATTTTTGGCGACTTGGTGAGAAAAAGATACTTCTGGAAACATCCATCACCTAAGCTCTAGGACCAATATTTAACGAGATAGCCTAGAATCTTCCAGAACTTTGGCAAAACTGGTAGATTTCTCCACCAAGTCAGATATAAATCCGCAGCCCGACATAGACGTGAGTTAGTTAGTTTCCAGTTTTGTGAAGACGATTAGTCGTGACTGCTAGAGAAGCTGTCTGAGGTATTTGAGACCTCAGAGAGCTATTTTTTTTATCGTATCCGACGAATTGTGCTGTATTAATTGTGATTGTTACAGATGGAATTTTTACGAATAAAAGTCTTGTGTTAATTAACTGGTTGTTTTATTCAACTCTCAATCAACACGAACCCCGTAGATCGGTACAATACATTTCCAAAATGAAATATAAGTTTATTTTCCCATAATCGATGAAATGTTTGAAGAAAGGAAAACCCTCAAGGTCTTTTACTTAATTACTAACTTCTATTTACCAATTAGATTAGTTCAAAACGCTTTTTTTCACCATGGAGACTTGCTTTATATATTCAACTAATTTGAATGAGGTGTCTGAAACAACTGAGAGAGAAAAAGTCTCTTTCCTTACAAAGTTATTATATATATATATATATATATATATATATATATATATATACAAGCAATCATACAGTGAATTCAAATAATGATTAATTACAAATGCTGTAATCAAAATATCTATATGGTACGTTGTCCATATTTTATCTTAAGTAGAAAGTTTCATCATAATATGGTTACCTAATAAATATCCTTTGCAATTGTTCTCAATCAAACATTGGACGAAATATGATGGCCACAAATTGGGATTTTACTAACTCCCCTCTACATTACCACCTGAGAAGTCTTTTGTTAGTGTGACAAATTTGCGATTCACAATGGAGATAACTTGGAAAATGAACAACTTGACAGAGATGCATGTGGAAGGCAAAGGCACAGCATATATCTCTCGTTAAACTATGGCTGACATCGAAAGATTGACCTTCTACTTCAAGATCACTGTCCTTCCACTAAAATTGTTGAGGATGTTTGGTAGTTTTCCAGCTTTTATATCTTATAAATATAAATTTAACTCACTATCTAGGAAACAAATCCCAAAAGGCAAAAGAATGTAGGTCTTATATGGCTTATATCAACTTTTCATCTATTACATAATATTCTGAGTAGTGATAAATACATGTATATCTGATTTAAGAACTCGGTGGCCTGGTTGGTTAGGGCGTCGTTCTCATTACCGGAAGGTGGTGAGTTCGAATTCCGGCTTATCCGAAGATCCGTCGTGTTCATTAATGGTGATTGGGGAACGTAAAATATATCATGGTTGCGCAATGTCTTCCATGTTCCCATCCCAAATTAATTTCTCTGGAGGTATTAGCAGCCAGACCTTTGGTCTTCTCTGTCTTATCTCTAAATTGGAAGACCTAGATAGTGCTGCCATCTATGAGCTAAAGTCATACTACCACCCCAGTAGGGTGGAGTGCTCTGTTCAGAAACGGAAGACGCTCTTTCTAACTTCATTCACCCAGTCCGTGACGGATATCTAGGCTTCGAAATGAAAAAAATAAAACTTCGCCATGTGTCATATGCAACAACAACAACACATCTGATTTACTGTTGTCTAGTGGCTTGAACATATCAATTACGAATGGAAAATTACAATGTACCAGCAATACAATTTCCTCATCAATTTATAAATAATATTCCAAGGTAAAACAAATAAAAAAAATTAAAGACTACTTTTTCTGCCGAGAATCATTATTCATGAATCACTCTATTTTTAGAGTTGACACTCTAATTCAAGGAAAGGTTGTCACTCGGGTTAATCTGATAAAGACTTACAACTTGTTAGATTAGGAACACTAAGTGGCAAGCAAGTGTTGTTGTAATCTTACGGTTAATCCGCCAGGTCATCAAATTTTGAAGGACATGCCATCTTTTTTTAAATTTTATATTCATCCTAATTTTTTGGTGCGTTGCGTGCAACAGTGGTTTGGATTTTGCAATCGTACGACATCTTTCTTTGCAAAAATTAATAAGTTATTATATTACTGGTACTGAAGTATATGGAAAATAAAAATAATGATTTTAATAATACATATGCTTCTATGCAATAAGAATTTAAAAAAATGCTTTGTTGCTTTAAGAAAAGGAAAATTCGAATAAGAGAATCTTTCAGAGAAATTTTACAAATGAGTAAGATATTTCCTTGAAATTTTCAGTCACTGCAATGATACATTTTTTTTCTTGTATTTCATAATATATTTTAATTCATTAAAAAAAAATTGGGGAAATGTCACCTAAAACACACATAATTGCCAAAATAACTGGTTCCATAGAAATTAGAATTTTTTTTCTAATAGCTGGGCTCACTGGGTGACTGGACCCGGCATCCACTGCAAGGCCGAAAGCTGCTACTCATTTAAACGTTACCCGGTGGGCACCTGTGAATCAAGTCACGGAGGTACGAGTAGTATTGCTCATGTCACACCAACACAAACCCGTTTATAGGGCGGGCCACATTCATCCGTCATCTCAGAGGAAAAACGGACAAAGTTACACAGAGAGAAAGGAAGCGTTCATACCTAAACTGCGATTCGAACCAAGGACCAAGGAGTCAGGAACGCTAACCACTCAGCCATTGGCCGGCAGAAATAAGAATATATATATATATTTATATATATTCATTCATATTCTAATCAGCTTATATAAGATTACTTATGTGTGTGTTTCTAATAACACTTGGCAACGCCAAGCCCACCCGTCAAGACTAGGCGAATGAAGTCAGAGAGAGAAAGCGTCTTCCCTTTTTTAAATAGAGCACCCTCATACGATGGTGGAAGTACAACTTTTGGCTCATAGATGGCAGCATCATATGAATTTTCAAACTTTAGAGATTGAAACCAGTGATTACCTATAGCCTGGCTCCAACCACCACCACCAGAGGTATTAATTTGTAATGGGAACATGGAGGACATTGCGACCCGACGGATTTAACGAGCTCCAGTCGCCATTAGTGAACATGACGGATCTTTGGCTAAGCCGGGATTCGAACTCACCACCTTAGGTTAACGAGAACGAAGCCCTAACCTAACTTTTTATTTATACCTTACTTAAATGTAAATATTTACTGCAAGAAAATAAAGTTTACAAGCTTATATAACAAAATTATACAAATTTTGAGAGAAAAAAAATTTGCTACAATTTTTAATGATATCCATAAAGAATTCTTTATCCAAAAAAAAAAAAAAAAAAACTGCAACCACACGAAATATTTTTTTTATTTATTGTCACACAATTGTGAAACTTTGTCCGTGAATTTTCTTAAAGTAACTCGTTGATCCCTTTAATTTAAAATGAAGATGTTTAAATGTGAATATCTCCTTGTTTACTTAATTTATCAAAATTACTTAAGTTCTACTTCTTCATTTAATCTACTTTTAAGATATATTTTCAGCACATCTAAAAACATTTTTTAAAAAGTATACATAATAAAACATTTATTATTATAAAACTTTTGTTTTATTATGTATAAATAAGTTTTATAATAAAATTTATTTTATACATAATAAAACATAAGTTTTATTATGTATACTTTTTAAAAAATGATTTGATTTTCAATTAACTTTTTTGAATAAACATAAGTTTTATTTATTCAAAAAATTATTTAAAAGTCAAATTCTTAGTTAAAAATTATGGTAGCAAAATTTCAGAGTTGTGTTTGTTAAAACTTAAACATTAAGACCTCTTTTATGATGTGATTTCACCACCTCTAAAATTCTTTACAAAGGTATTTTCTCCCAACAGATTAAATTCCACTATATCCCTTTTTTACCCCCATAAATGCTTGCACTTTGATATTGTGAGTTTTTTATAACTTGCAAAGTAAGCGATAAAAATGTTAATTGGTTTTAAAATATATTCCGGAAGAGTGCAAGAAAAAATAAAAATTATCTTGTGATTTATCTTTTGTAAAATTAACTATTCAAAGTTAACGATTATTTTACAGTCCATTATTTGATATTTTAATAGAAATAATCTCAAATGCAAAAAAAAGATGAGTAAGGAAACGATTCAAAATGAAATTAAATAAAATGTTGAAATTTAATTAAGAAACCATGTTTTTTTTACAGATGAGTTTGAAGAACGACAGGCAAAAGTAAACTGATATTGTAAATCGACATATTTAATTAAGTATTTTAACATCCTCTAAAAGTGCTCGGAATTTTTTTCTTTTTACAATAAAAAAGAAATTTGATTTTTTATTCTTTCATGTGTAAGAGGACAATAGTGTTTGTGTGGATAAAAAAGACTAAGCGAATTGAATTTTTGTTTTCTAAACTCATAAAGAGAAAAAATATTTGTATATCAGTAACTATTCAAAGAAAATTCTCACTGACGACATTAGGTGTTACATTAAATTCTTTAATTATTAAATGAACTTATTAAACACAGTTTTTAAGTTCTTTCTGTGATTACAGTCAATCTTAATTTCATCACCTTCAGCTTCTCATCCATCTTCGATACCTGATAATTACTCTTATTTGCTCATCAAACATAGCCTTAAAATTGCTTTCTTGAAAGATTTCCGGAATTCTTACCGCATTTCCTTTCACTGAATTAATCATTCCAAAACTTTGAACATACAGAGGTATTTTCATCTAAAGCTTTAAAAATAAATTCAACAGGTGCCAAATAAGAATACATTTCTTATTCGACAGTTTCTATTCAATATTTTGTCTAAAATCGATTAATTAATAGCAACAATAAGCGGTGAAAATGCATTGTCTTTTGTACCAAATTCATTTATTTTCTGCCAACCTTTCTAGTTATTACCTCAAATGTTGCAAATACTCAAAATTATATTTTTATTGAGTCCCTGGTCTTTTGACAGAATTTAAAAATGCACATCACAGCTACTGAAGGAAAATAAGTATAGGTTGATATATATATATATATATATATATATATATATATATATATATATATATATATATATAAGTGATAATATATTTGATATGTAACATTTGTTGGAAATGTCTAACAAACGAATTTACACAACATATGCAAAAATCTTCAGTATACATTTTAATTATTGTATTTTCTTTATTTAAAATATTTATTAATGTTTCAAAATACTGTGTATTTATATTTAATATTTTCAAATTTTTAATTATTGTATTTTCTTTATTCAAAATACTTCTGAATAACAA